>JASTWK010000806.1:0-76105 GCA_030770225.1 Temnothorax unifasciatus
TGCGTATACACTATGGTACGAGAAGTTTTTCTGCACTTTATTTTCTTCTTCAAATAAAACGTGGCAACCTACAGCAAAGTATACATATTTCAAACGCAACCTTTAGCACGGTGTCATATAAAAAAGTATTAACTCACTAAAAAAGCTAATGTTAAATTTCTGGAACAAATTGTAATGCTGATAAAATAACATTAATAGTAAATTTTTTCTTATATTTTTAAATATCTATTTTAAACAACAATGAGAATATTAATCGACTCTACTGGCCATTATAATCGCCAAGGACAATACGACCACAATTAGGTTCGATTGTCGTCAAGACGCTCTTTTTAACTAATATAAGCTTTAACTAATATAAGCCAAAGATGGTAATCTTTGATACTTATCTATAAGGCATCTCATTTAAATAATTAAATTTATTGCAAAAAATTTATTTTTTATATGGATTAAAATAATTTGTTTTTTATTTTTATTTTTGTTTTTTTATCTCCATAATAATTCTAATGGCAGCATAAGACCAATAGAAGAAACAATAAAAGTATTTATATTAAAATGTTTCATAATATAAACTGAAATTCTTTAAGCATATAAATTCTTTTAAATTATCATAAATAAAATTTGGTTGTGTCAAACTTACCATCTTCTAGTTTAATTCCACGATACAATACTAATTGCTTTTTGCAACAAGGGTACTATGTGAGGCATTCTAGTTTTTAAATTAGATTCAATTAGTTCACCTATATCTGTAGCTTCCATTTTAGTCACGTTACCATATATTAAGCACTCTACATGCATTTTGCTGAATAACTTTGGTATAAAGAGCTCGAGTCTATCGACACTTAGATCTATACATCACAGATATTTTAATATGCCATTAATAAGTGTTTTAGTCGTGCTAAAGACTAAAAACAATTTTGAAGAAAAACAAGAAAAATGATTTTAAACAGAAAAATATTAGTATTCTTTTACACTTACGAGCAGTAGATTCTAATAATTCATTATGAAGCCAATGTTGTTCTGACAACAGCATTCCAATATAATTCATGGGGCATATGGCGTCGTAATCTTTTAAGTATGTAATTTCCTGTGAGCCATTTCAGTTTAAATTTTATGTTTAATTAAAATAATGAAATTGACTACATTAATTATACATACTGTTCCTTTAGAATTTCAAACCTTTTCGGATTAATTTCAAAATTTGTCATTTGGTCCCATGATTTTTTCTAACAAACCACGTTGCCTTGTCGTCGTAACCATCTATTTCAAGCTAATAAAATAATTCGTTTTCTCTTTCATTATATATGCTTTCATATACAACATTAAATTAATGCTCATTTATGAAACATTCGTAAACTTTATTAGAAACATAACTGGTTATATATACGAATAATAATTATTATTATTAATAAGAAATGAAATCTGAATCCTAAATAAGTAATATTTGATGTACATGAAGAAGCATGAACGTTACTAATAATATTAACAAGTTAAATAATTTATTCGAAAAAAATCTATTTAAATAATATACAATATTTTATTAATGTTATTGTAAATATATATATGTATATACAATAACATTAATAAAATATTGTATATTATTTATATAGAATTTTTTGAATAAATTATTTAAAAAATAAACCCCTGTTATTGTTATTGCGATAAAAATGTTACCACAGCCCCAGTGGTCGAATTGGTACGACACCCGCACGGTATACGGAAGGTTTCCAGGTTCAAACCCTGGCTGGGGTAACATTTTTTTCGCAATAAAAAAATTAAAACTATTTAATTTAGAAATTACATCAACGGACCAAAATCTTTGGTCGAAATTAATAATGTCTCGATACGATCCGGAAAAAGTGCTGTGTGAATCCGACAAACCAAGTTGGCTCACGGTGTTTCCACGTTCATATTGAAAAGACGTTATATTGCCAGTTAAGTCGAGTTAAAAATTCTTAATTATTATTCTATACACTGGCGTAAGAAATTATCACTTCTGTAAATTATTTAACTTGTTAATATTATTAGTACATGCTTTTTCATGTACATCAAATATTACTTATTTAGGATTCAGATTTCATTTATAGCTATATATATATAGCTTCCTCATAGAGAAAGCTTTGTTTTCGTATACTTCTATGAACCTTTGATTGCGTATAAAGTTGGGTCTAATCAATTAAATTTACAGAATTATACGTGAAATAGGGGTAGAAAAAACCAAAGAAAAGATTGTTTTTTGAGTTTTTGATGCCAATATGTTCAGAGTGTTCTAAAACATCGAAAAATTGCGTTTAAAAAATGTGTGTGTGTGTGTGTGTGTGTGTGTGTGTGTGTGTACGAATTTGGTGTCCGTGGTTGCTCTAACTCCCGCAAATTTTGAGATATTGGGCTCAATTTTTTTTTAAATGTAGAGTATTATTAAAAGAAAGTTGGTATTAAATTTGACGGTGATCAGTAAAGGGGTTTATTTTTTATAAAATTTTTTTAGAAATGTCCGTAGTTGCTCTAACTTCCGCAAATTTTGAGATATCAGGTTATTTCTAATTTTATTATATTTTTCAGTCTTTTCTATTCCTATTTCGTATATAATTCTTCAAGATTTAATTGATTAGATCCAGCTTTATACGCGATCAAAGGTTTATATGCGAAGTCCATATATAATGGACCATGTAGCCTAAACTCCCAAAGTCAACATCGATTTGACATTGGATCAATTGTAAACCACTTGTGCTACTAAAACTGACCTTTTTTAAATTCATAAATAGGTTAAATTTAAAATGGAAAAAGTGTGCAATATAAAAACTTGCACATTGCTTTCTCATCATTACAGATCGCTATCATTGCTCCTATTTTATTTCGCTCATAAAGCTTTCTCTTTGAGGAAGTCAAACTAATAAATACTAATGATTATGCATCAAATACGTTTAACGTTACTAATAATATTAAAAAGTTGAATAATAATTTATTCAAATAAATCTATTTAAACAATATGCAATATTTTATTAATGTTATTATATATATACTTACTTTTATTCCATATATCGTACTAGTAATTTCCAATTCTAAACCAGCTAAATTAGCTATATATGTATATTCATCAAAGGAATCACGAAGTAGGTCGACAAACATATCAGTCAATTCGGAACTGAGAGGATCCATGTAGGCGAGCGGACTATAAATTAACGACAACACGAACGTTATTTGTGATTATAAAAAAACATTTTCTATCTATTACACGAGAAGAGATTATAAGCACCATTTTAATTGATATTCTTTAACTAAAGAGTTATTTTAAAATAATGGCATTCAGAGATATATATATATATATATATATATATATATATATATATATATATATATATATATATATATATTATTTATAGCGAATTTGGGCGCTTGCACTGGTGCACACTGTGTGCGCACTAAGGCTTGTTCCTAATCTATTCTTATATTTAAAGTCACTTAAATACACATTTAAAAACTTTTTGGTCAATAAAACAATCTGTAATATCTATATGGATGCTGTACAAATCATTTTATAGACTAAGAAGTATTTAAGATAATCCGTAAATCTGTGAATATAACAATTGATTAAGAACCTTAGTGTGCACTAGTGCAAGCGCCCGAATTCGCTATTAGATTTATTTTAATAGTAATAACATTTCAGAGATAATCAATTTATTATTTTAACTTTATTTAGTACGTATATTAATATGTATGTACACTAATCTCATTATTATGATAATTAAGCAAATTAAATCACAATTGCAATTTGTGTAAGTTGCCAGAATATCTCAAATTCTTATTTAAAATATTCTCAGTACTTATTCCATATTTTATTAGAGCACAATGTATTTTTTACAATCACACTTATCTCATACCTAACGAAGTGGAAGATCATCGTCGCTTTCGGCACATGAAATACATCATCCTTTTTATGCCAAACTCTTACAAGCGATGTATCCATTACAATTTCAGGAAACTTTTCTTGTAACTTTTCTTTTACCTATAAAGTTTCACCTGTTAATATGTGTAGAATATACAAATGACATCGAAATTGGTGGTTTATTAGGGCAAAAGACAATTCCGTATGCAAAAATGAGCGTGTGTATAAAGCGTTCTTTGCATTACAATTTTTTTACTTGTATTATAGTCTTTTGGCTCTTTGTTATGTAAATTATAATCTCAAAAATTCAGCGTTTATTTTTATAAAGTTTATGCAGATATATATATATATATATATATATATATATATATATATACACATATATTGTTTTTAACAGTACATAATTATTTTATTATACAAAAAATATGCTTAGAATAGAATTTATTATAAACTACATTAACATTTTATATTCTATATCAAGTTTCATGACATGGTTTATGGTTTATGCTTCATGGAGATTTTGCTTATTGCTAGTATCACGAAGTGGTGTTCAAGGATTAATATTGCGAAAAATGATAATTTTACTTACGTTAGTTTCTGTCTTGATATCAAACTTGATCGGTATAAATTTATTTTTAGAGGGCAATTTCAGATCCGTGCTATAGCCAGCGAGGTTCCACATTTCCATTGTTTCCGCAGATATTTTCTCTTTCTTATATTTAATGCCAAACCATTTTTCGGTTTCATTCGTTATACTTTTGTACGATTTTGCGGCAACGTGAATTCTAATATTGTGCGGCGTAAAATATTCCATTAGCTCTTCGATCAAATCCGGTCGCCATTTATATTGCTTCAGAAGATTTCTTCCATGGGACACTCGTGCAGCTCACAAGCTATTCTAGATATGTCATCATTAGACAACCGGTGTTTTATTTCAGAATAATTATAATTTATATACGCAATTTGCTGAAATTCCTATAAATGTAAAATTTCCATATAACTCCATATGTGATATACAATATTATACAATAATATTAAAGTACGAAGTGTCTAGCAAATTGCAATCCTACAATCTGCCGAGCATTCTACGAAAGATTATATTATTTTTAACTAATTACATCATTATATCCATTTCATCGGTCCATTCTTCTTCAGCATATTGATATATTGGAACATTATTTGAACAATATCTTCTATATGCTTATTACCTTCCTTCAGTTAGATGAAATATAACTTTAAAGAAATGTATGCTAGTGTCCACAGGGTAATCTTGAGCTTCTACGTGGCTCACACCAACCCCTGACCTTTAAAGCCGATAATAATGAACCTTTGCCTTCGTGTCTAAGTAAATGCTCAATGTATTTGAGAGGCTATGTTAACAAATAAACAAATAAACAATAAACATAAACTTTAATTAAAATGTGACATAATGATGTTTCATTACATGTACTACAATAATAACAATTATGTGCAATCAATTAGGAAAAGACAGAGAAAAGAAGAGAGAGAGAAATGGAGACAGAGAGAACATTTTATAAGCATACTTTTTATAACTCCAGCAACTATGTGTATATGTACATCAAGAGACACGGTAGTGTCTCGCACCAAGTACATGCGCAGCGCGAGACTGCCGTGACTCTTTTACGCGAACGCACGAGTTGCAAGTACCCGAAATTTTGAGATCTCAATAACGAGTGAACGGATCAAGTTCTAAGTAGGCTTAATCGATAGCTTGGTAAAATTTTACAATACAACTATTTATATATATACTCTAGGTGGTTACCCGGAGTTTCGCCCGGGCAAAACTTTTTTTTTAAAACGATTTTATTTATGTTATTATATGATTTATAAACACATATTGTCAATAGTTTTCCACGTCGCTTATGAGATACCTACTGTATATTATTAACGCGTTTTTTAGTGGTATCCCCAGTATTTTAAATTCTTTAAAAGAGTCATACTTAATGACTTTTCCTGTTCAGATTTTCTTAATTAACCAAATCTTAAAGAATTATATATGAAATAGAGGTAGAAAAGACTGAAAAATATAATAGAATTACAAATAGTCCGATATCTCAAAATTAGCGGAAGTTAGAACAACCACGGACATTTCACAAAAAATTTAAAATTTTATAAAAAAAGAATTCTTTTACCGATTATCGCCAAGTTCAATACCAACCTTCCTTTAATGATATTCTATATAAAATTACATAAATAATTTATGAGCAGAAATCAGTAACCCCTTCACTAATCTTCAGCAAATTCAATACCAACCTACCTTTAATGACACTCTATCCACAAAAAAAATTTAGCTTGATATCTCAAAATTTGCGAAAATTAGAGCAATCACGTAGATTTTTTAAACAGAAATCAGTAAGCCCTTTATTATTAGCAATTTTTTGAATTCTTTTATATTCCTCAGTTTTTTCTATCCCTATTTTAATACTTGTATACAATACTTTAAGATTTGGTTGATTAGGAAAATCTGAACAGGAAAAGTCATTAAGTACGACTTTTTTAAAGAATTTAAAATTTTAGATATCCGAATTTTTTTTTCAAATTGTTGTAGCTTAATACCACATAGTCTATGTTACTCAAAAAAATATAAGCTATCCACTAGTGTAAAAATTTTGAAATCGATTCAATAGTTTTTAAGATTATTCTAAATAATAGCACAAACAAACTTTTCCCTTTTATATAATAGTATAGATATAGATATCTACATTATATGAATTAATATATACAAAGTGTTTCAATTTTTTCTCACATCAAATTTCAGTACTATGTTCTATGAGCAGAAATAAGAAAAAAATGTTATATAAACATTAGGTCCTGAAATGCTTTATTAGAAAGTTAAAGCAAAAATATGAAATATATATATGTAAGAAACAATTTCTTAAGTTTGCATTTTAAAGTCGCCTGCCTGTACCAATCCAAGATATACACACATTTAACTGTATTCAAACGTGTTGGCGAGGTAGTAAAAGTATGTCTTCGACGGCAATTGCTAAATCGTTGCTGAGAAAGTTCAAGAAAGAATGTGCACTTAAACGTTCTGGCAAAAAATGGAAGTCAATTAGCATATCGTTGTACATGCTCATCCATATATTACAGTTCAATTGACGTTAAAAAGCTGTCTCTCGAACAACGTATGGATTTTTATGATTATGGTTGTTACGAAAATTGAAAACGTCTCTTGTAAGTCTTGTAAATGTAGCTCTCCATAATATATGTCAAGATCAAGATCGCAAGAGGATTGCTTCCTTAAACTAAATAATTACCACATCATCTATCGACGTAACATTTATGTATGACGTGTTACTTCTTAAACACAAAATTTTAATTTTTTTCATAAACTTTGTAATAAAGCATTTTAGAACCTATGTTTATATAACATTTTTTCTTATATATTTCTGCTCATAGAACATTCTACTAATGTTGGTCTGGAAAAACTTGGGACACTCTGTATAATAATGGCAATTATGCAGAGATAGGGGCCATTTCAATAAATTTGAGGTATATTATCAAGGTCATTATCTTCAGCAACCTTTAAAAGGTTTAAGCAATGTTTATTAAAAAGTTATTAACAACACAAATTTATGAGTAGAACGTAATTTTCTGACACTATATACATTTAAAAATTAATTTACACTTTGCCAAGGCTTATATTTTTCTCCTCATGCGCATTGTGAAGTTAAAACAATAACATAAAAAATCGCCGACCAAATCCGATAGGTCGAGGATTAAACTCAGATCGATTTGGCATAGAATGCCCCATATATTTCTTTTATAAAAATATTCTTATATATTATTTTAGAATGCCGAATATACTAAAAAGAAAGACAAATAGAGGTTTAGTAACGTTTGTTTAAAATAATTAGAAATGTCCAGAACTATTTGAAAAAAGTTTTTGAGAACTAAAACGTTTTGTTACATTGATTATATATTCATTTTTTTTATTTTATCTTGTTAAAATCAACCTTGTTAAAGTCAACCTTAAGCTCTGTTACAACTAGCTCTATAGGGATTGGGACAATCGTCACAAATCTCGATCTTCATAAAATTTGATTTTTTTACGTAATTATAAAATGTGGATAAATTTTATTTATACTATAATGTAAGTAAAAAATGTTTTTACCTTTATAAAAGAGAAAAAGTCTATGTATAAACAGTAATCAAAGATATATTAACTCAAATGCGAAAATTATTACGTTTGTCCCTGGTCTCCTCTATTAAAGCTAAAGGGAAAGTATGTTATATTACCGCATCGTGTTCATACTGCTTTTCAGGTAAAAAAAACGAAATGACTAATATTCTGAAATCACATATGGGAACGTGGTGCCATATAGTGCCAAAGTTTTCATCCTTGAATGGACATTTAGAATACATAGGAAGTTCAGCTTCTTTGTTTATTACATTACGAAAGCGTTTTACCACCATATTTTCGAGATCATCCAAACCATCTAAACAAAAAATTTATTCGTTGATGTAACATACATACGCTATAAATATGTAACAAAAAATTATTATATCTGTTCACGGCAAAAGATATAATTTTTTCCAAAAAGACAAATATTATTGGAAATATATATTACTTTGTATTACAATTAGTTATTTCACATTTTGATCCAACCTTTTTTAACCTTTTGAGGCCACACAGGTTGGCGGTCACCCCGACCAAAATTTAAGGCCCAATATTTTTAATTTTTGATTTTTTATCTTAATTATTTTCTGATATATTTATGTAATATTTGTTAATAAAAATACACTTTAATTTACTTTTAATTAGGGATACATAAATTAAAATATGAAAATACGCGTTCGCTTTACCTACGCAAAATCTCAACATCGATCCTCAAAGTAATTGTTTTTTAGAACACCCATAAAAAACATATTTTTTCCCTTAAAATAACACATTTTACATTTTACATAATTTCCTAAACTTAATATTAAATCTTAAAAAAACACAAATTTTTAAATTTAAAAAATCATTTTGCCAAAGTTTTTCTTTTCGATTTTTTAATAAAAAATTAGGAGCAAATTTTGGGTTTTGCATCATACATATTTTTTTAACAATATCCTTAATATTACAATAATGTTTCATAAATTTTTACACATTTTTGCACATTAATTGGAATTATGAGACTTTGAATCTGTCTAGGTGGCAACCATCCCAGGGTGGCCAAAGTGTATTAAAAAAAGAAATGTGGTCTCGAAAGGTTAAAAATATTAATAATAATAATAATAACAATAATATTAATAATAATAATATACTTGTTAAAACAAATTTAAAAAACAATTAAAAGTTTATGTAGTAATTTTATGAAGACCAATATTTCCACATATTTTCCTTATTTATGTATGTACTGATAAGATTCTATCTTGAAGATTCTCTCTTGAAGATAAGATAATATAATGTTTAATACAATAACTGATAATAAAATGTGCATTACTTCATTAATTATAAAAATTTCATTTATTATCATTTAGTAGGGAAGAGTTATCGAATGCGTACCGGTCGCCTAAATTCGTACCTCATCAATATTTTATTATATTAATTATTAATATAAGCAACATTTAGTAACAAAAATATGAAATAAATGAGAAATGAGTAATATAGACAAAAATTTAACATGACATTCAGAGCACAGATTACATCTTGTTTTATGCGTGCTAACAACATTAAAAATTTCAGATACAACTGATGTAAATTTTTGATCAATTTATATAGCTTATATAGCAATAATAACGTAATCATACAATTTTGTTATCAATTTTTACATTTTTATAAAAGAAGGTTTAGTAGAATATTTTACGTTCTTTGCATATGTATATTTGCAATTATTATAAAGATTAAATTAATATTTTTATAAAATCTACCAAGTTTCCTAAATTGTACCATAACATTTCTTATATCGTGCCAGTACAATCTAGGAATTCATGCTGTATACTCATGCGCACGCATCTCTACGTTACGTGACATAATTTAAATTATGTTAACACCACAGTGACGTCCTTATTTTTTCATTATTTGTGATTTATTAATTATTAAGTACTTAATCTTTTTTTTTATAAATTATTAGTAAAATAGGTATTAGTTAATTATTCCTTTCATTAGTCTTATATTTTTAATTATTTTTATTTATAAATTCGATACTTTCAAGGAGAATTTGATTTAAAAGACCCAGGTATGATTTAGGCGACCGGTTGCCAAAATCATACCTTTTGCAGTATGTTACGAAAAGCCTTATAACAAATTAATTTATTATTGATGAAAAATTAAACATGTAATAATAGGTGTCTGAAACATCAAGCTATATAATTTCTAAAATTTGTTTGCATACAAATCACTACCAAATGAGAAATATAATAAAAAATAACTTAAGTGGTACGCATTCGGCAACTCTCCCCTACTTATTTCAAAATTCAAATATTTTTACGTATAACAGTGTAAAAAGCATTTAAATATGTTCTAATTATAAACAGTTCTAAATTATCGCCGTACCTTTACCAAGAATACACAGCGACATAATATTTGCAGAATAATATGTCTCATAAAACTCTAATAGCCTATTTCTGACGTTAATGTTCTTCTCCTTCGGTATTTTGTCTAATGTCTCTCTATTGCCTTGGGCGAATTTTGAATACGGATGATCCGGTTTCACAGATAATGTATCTAATACCTTAAATAGCCATCTGTCATCCGTTAAGTGTATCTTGTATTCTGAATGTATAGCTCCATTTATCTCATTCTCTATCAAATTCTCGCTAAAGAGAGGCGCTATGAAAAACTGCGCAAATCGATCTAAAGCTCCTTCCAACTTCTTCGGAATTATATGGAAATAATAATTAGTAAAATTTAAGCATGTTCCTGCATTGTACCCGCCGCCATTCTGCGACAGGTACTCATTTAAATCGTCTTGTAGACGATATGTCTCTGTTCCCATATTTAACATATGCTCGCAAAGGTGCGCTAATCCAGGTAGATCATCGGGACTATGATCGTCGCCTGTAACATATTTTATCTCTAGTTAAATAATTTTTGAAATTGATAATATGAAACATTTTATCCCTTTTGGTACGGAGAGTGACTATTATAGTTACTGTCCATTATACTGCTCGTTACGGCCGAGCAGTGACTACACTGTCCACATGTTGCTCACTGCGGCCGAGCAACTTGAAATGTTAATTTGAAATGCTTCTGTTAATACATTTTTTAAATTGTTCTTGTTATTGAGTTTTATTACATATAGTAATTGAAGGCGTTGAACGTCGAGTGCCTCTCGGCCGAATCGCGTATATCGGCGGATCGACGCTTCGACCACTGGAGGTCCGTTCGCGTCCCCGTCGCTCCGTACCGAAAGGGTTAATAGAAACATATCAATTTTTTATTATATATATATATATATACATATATATCACAAAATATAACTAATTCTATCCACAAGAAAATGTAAACAATATTAATAATGTAGAATGACTCAGAAGAAGGAGAATACATAAACTGCACATCAAAACACTGAATTTATAGGTATACAGCAAATATATTATGTTATATAAGCAAATTACAGATCAAATTACAAAGACCTAAATGTTAATACATTAAAGTATATTAAATATTTGTATATTAGACTAATGAAAATGTTATTTATCCTTTGACAATATATTCTTTTGTGAAAATTTATAATTTATGCACAGTATGATTTCATAAGAAAGTTCATATAGGTAAGTATTGCTAGAAACATTAAGTTAATGCATAAAATACAGAAATAATATACATATAATTACCGATATTAACGTTCATTTCAGCAAAACTGATGTCAGTTGATGGATCGCTTATTAAAAAAATTTTCATTTTATTAGTAAGTACTAAGCCTCTGTACTTTTTATGGTCATTATCTGCACATTTTATGTCGTTGACTCGCTCTTCCACATAATCATTAAACAACATGTTGATCACCAGTGCTGCAGACTCGAAAATATTATTTCTAAACGTGAAGAAAATACAAATAAAAACTTGAAAAATATATAAAATTCTCAATTTATTATATCTATAATACAACAACGATGCTGAAAAATATTGTAACTAAAACAAAATTATAACTTTTTAGGAATTATTCGCACAGTAGTCTGTGCTCGAGCAAAGGAAAGAAAAAGAGACCTTCGAGATTCAATGTGAATGCGGAAATTATGGATTATAATTGTCTAAAAGTTGTATCTAAACAGCCTTAAAATAAATGTTTATTTACAGAATATGTATAAGTTCAGCCGAGAACGGACGCTGGAGCTACTTAAACACTCTATAGTGTCGAAAAAATAAAGCTCACATCAGGAATTTTATGTGCTTCTTTCGTTTTTCAAATTTTTTTTTCTTTTTCTTTACCTTTCTCGGAAAATGTTGAATAAATCTATGTACGTATTGTCCTGAAATACTGCTAAATTATAAAACAATCCAAAATATGCAATATATAATTAATAACAATAAGTTTTAATCGGGGTATAAAAGTAGCCCCAAGGCACTGTTTATGCAAAAAAAAAATATGGCTCTTGTTCTCAGATTAACTGCGAGCAGCGGAAAGCAATCGCGATTCCGCGAACGATGGAATAATGTTCAATTCCGCAAGTCACCTACTTTAAACCTGCGAGAATATCTAGACTTGTCGCGAGCCGCTAAAGTCTCTTTTGAAAATCGCCGAGCGAACGAAAAGACACGTAATCTTTTTCGGAACGCAAGAAAATCACACACTGTCGCAACTAAAGACTGAGATCGAGTGCGAGCCCGCGCGCGAAGGTCCGGGGTTTTATCTTCGCTAATTTCGGAAGTTTCTCAAACCTCAGACCTCTAGCAACGAGCCAAAAAATTCACCGGGCCAATCGGTTGTCGACAGCCTGAAAAATCAGTTAATTTTCCAAGTGTTAATAACTTAGATGATCTCGGAGTCGACAACCGATCAGCTGTTGTTCTATACCGACCCTTTGCTTTGGCCCTAGTGTTTACCTCGCACTGAGTCCCCGTGACCAAGTATAGTGAGTCTGCATGACACAGGCAAAAACAAGGCATTGTTTTTCTTTTTTGGGGGAAATATGCCGTCTATTCTCGAAGCAAAATTAAGCTGTTAAATTTTAGAATATTATTTACGCCGTTTAACGTCGCGAAAACCATGCAAATTTGTAGGAAAGATTTATCAATATTTTAAGGCGGGATTTTCATTAAACGGCATAGAGAAAAAAGGTTTGATTTTGAACAGTTTTTTTCGGAAAATTTCTGACAATGAGTCACAAAATAAGATATCAATAATATCAAATGTTACATAAAACATTAAATAAAAGCATTAAAATGTTGTACAGTAATGCCAGCAAGTTTCATTAGCCGATCTTTCTGAAAATGAAGAAGGTTTTATCTGGAACGTATCAAGCGAGTAATACTTTTTGTTTTTTATAAAAATAAACGCTAACGGCAAGCACCTTCATTAATAGTTCCTGAACTTTAATATTTGATTTTTATTATTGCATGTGCGATTAAGGTCGCGCGCGATTTTGCGGTGATGGATAGGAAGTGCAAGTGCAGAAGTAAATAAGAAGAAAAATTTGTTAAAACTTACGGTCTTATTCGCGGTACATTATGTTGACCGTTTCCTTGATTTCGAAGACCGGTGGAAGCCTGGATCTCGCGCTGCGGATGCAATCTAGCTCGGTGGAAATATGTACGAACCACACGGACTCTAAAAAGTCACAATCAGCGAAAGCGAAATCGAAAAAGATTCTCTGCTGCGAACTGCTACGCGCTACTGTCGTTACTTATACGTGACTGTAACGTGCGGGTCGCGATCCTACCCGCGCGATTTTATTTACTCGACCTTCTAGAGGATTGTCAATAATGACTTGCCGATATTAGGCTCCAGGCAAAGGATTTACCTTTGCTGCCGATGTAGTTTGTGCCTCGCGATTCGCTAATTGGCGTGTGCACGGCTCAGCGCGAGCCCTCTGCAGTGACGCGCTAATTCTGAATGAGAACGGGGAAACTTATCAAGAATTAGGTTGACAGTTAATAATTTTGAATAGAATATTAATCAGACACATTTGTTCCCGGCTTTTCAAACAATACTTGAAATTTAAATTGTAAATTTGGATAACTTAAGAAAGAGATTAATGATGGCACATATAATTATGCAATAGATTCAATTTATGGAATTAATGGAAACAAATAAATATTTTGCATTAATTACATGCTGTATTGAAATACATTTCTGTTTAAAAATACAGAAATAGATAAGATATGTAGCATGTAGTATAGAAACAAGAAGGTTGACAGCTTAAACTCTTGTCTAGTAAGTCCGGTTCCGACAGTATAGTTCTCAAACGCATTTTTAATAAAATTACCTACGCCAGACACTTCGTGCTTTTTATTTTTTTGTCTCCCTCTTTTTCTCTCTCTTTCCCCTTTTTTCTTTTCTTCCTCTTCTCTATTTTGATTAATATAGAACTCTGACAGCCTTAATTGGGAGATGATAATTCACTTTTTTTACACGAGAATCGATTGCGTAGCCTTATTATGGCTAGCGATTTTTATTGTGTACATTTTTTATTTTGTATAAGAATATATAGAATATCTTCACATATAAAACGACAATTTAAATCCGATAATAGTGCAATGTATAATTAATAAAGAGAGGTATTATATATTTGTATACATAATACGTTAATAACTTATGTATTTATTCAAATATGAGGAACGTAGCACAATTTTATTACATTTTTGAGGATTGTATTTTTTCTGGTTATCGCAAATGTAAATAAAGTTATTAATAAGGTTATTTGATATCGCAAAATATCTTTATTGCGCAATTTAAGAGTTATATGCCATCAAATGGTTAAATTATAACATTTCATAGAAAAATAATAGATTCGAAAATATTAATACAACGAAGATAAAATAAAGATAATGATATAACGAACAATAACATAGTTTACAAAAATGACTTTCTGCATGTATCACGCGGTATTTAATAATGTGTATAAATTATACATTATTGTTTACTTATCTAATATACAATGATTTTAGTTTCATAGAAAGCAGATAATTATTTTACTGTTTTATGCGTGAACAAGATTTGATACAGAAAAATATTGTAATACTAAAAGAGAGAGAAAGAAAGCAAAAAAATTAAAAACTATAAACTTCTCTTTGAAGAAATAACGAAATACATAACAAACCAAAACTGTTATTGTATTATTTCTTCTTACTTCTTAGAAGAGCATCTTATACCCTTTCTGACAAAATTTTTGTCGATCGGTTCTGGTAAAGGATATAAACTTTGACTTAGCTTAAATGATAATAAATCGTCAAATTCCTTAATTTCATTATCAGATGAAACAACGGTAATTCTTCTAGATGTATCAGGAAAATTCCTTTCCACTGACATAGCCGTAGGTATTACATGTACCGACAATTTACCTCGAGCATTGCTACGTATATTTTCCTAATGGAAATTATGTGTTATAAATATTATTAATTTATTATCTATCAAAATCACTTCTCTCACAAATTGTACGTAATATAAAAAGAATTATATTTTTCATTTGTTTTTCTCTATAAAACCTTATCTTTTTCATTGAATGATATAGTCTGTTTATAAAAATAAGTGGTTACCTCAAAGAATAGCAGTAATTGTTCCCGCGTTATCGTCTTTAAGTAAGGTACTTCAATATTTACTCGATCAAAATTATATTCTTGGCTTCGAATTTCTTCCCAATATAAAGAGCATTGACTAGATATCGTTTTGGGTTCCTCCAAATATAATGAAACTAGACTATCCTTGTGGTTGTCAAAGTGCTCTTTTGGCATATTAGTTATATGTTCCTGAAATGTTATTATAGTGATATTAACGATATTTTAATAGAAACATACTCCAATTATTGCGCCATATAATAATTGGAGTGATAAATTGATTCATATGATCATAATATTAGAATATTGCGTGAGAATGTAAAAAAGACATGTTATATAAAATCTTATTGCACTTACATACATAGAGACAATAAATGAATCGATTTGTTGTTCGACATTTTGCGGGCGATTGTCACCTTCTACTATGATTTTCAAATATTGCGTTCCGTTCATTATATGTACATTACTAGATACTGCATAGCCTAATTTTTTCGTGGTCCTTAAAATATCGAAGCAAGGCTGTGCAATAATTTGATTTAAAAGCGATAAAAGCATATTCGACTCCGTTGATCGTAGACCAGTTGCGTAGTACACTATGGTACGAGAAGTTTTCTGCACTTTATTTTCTTCTTCAAATAAAACGTGGCAACCTACAGTAATTATACATATATCAATACGCAACACTTTACGCACGGTGTCATATAAAAAATATTAACTCACTAAAAAGCTAATGTTAAATTTCTGGAACAAATTGTAATGCTGATAAAAATAACATCAATAGTAAATATTTTTTCTTATATTTTTAAATATTTATTTTTAAACAACAATGAGAATATTAATCGACTCTACTGGCCATTATAATCGCCAAGACAATACGACCACAATTTGGTTCGATTGTCGTCAAGACGCTCTTTTAACTAATATAAGCTTTAACTAATATAAGCAAAGATGTAATCTTTGATACTTATATATAAGCATTTCATTTAAATAATTAAATTTATTGCAAAAAAATTTATTTTTTATATGGATTAAAATAATTTGTTTTTTATTTTTATTTTTGTTTTTTTATCCTCATAATAATTCTAATGGCAGCATAAGACCAATAGAAGAAACAATAAAATATTTATATTAAAATGTTTCATAATATAAACTGAAATTCTTTAAGCATATAAATTCTTTTAAATTATCATAAATAAAATTTGGTTGTGTCAAACTTACCATCTTCTAGTTTAATTCCACGATACAATACTAATTGCTTTTGCAACAAGGGTACTATGTGAGGCATTCTAGTTTTTAAATTAGATTCAATTAGTTCACCTATATCTGTAGCTTCCATTTCAGTCACGTTACCATATATTAAGCACTCTACATGCATTTTGCTGAATAACTTTGGTATAAAGAGCTCGAGTCTATCGACACTTAGATCTATACATCACAGATATTTTAATATGCCATTAATAAGTGTTTTAGTCGTGCTAAAGACTAAAAACAATTTTGAAGAAACAAAAAAAATGATTTTAAACAGAAAAATATTAGTATTCTTTTACACTTACGAGCAGTAGATTCTAATAATTCATTATGAAGCCAATGTTGTTCTGACAACAGCATTCCAATATAATTCATGGGGCATATGGCGTCGTAATCTTTTAAGTATGTAATTTCCTGTGAGCCATTCCAGTTAAATTTTATGTTTAATTAAAATAATGAAATTGACTACATTAATTATACATACCTTTTCCTTTAGGATTTCAAACCTCTTCGGATTAATTTCAAAATTTGTCATTTGGTCCATGATTTTTTCTAACAAACCACGTTGCTTGTCGTCGTAACCATCTATTTCAAGCTAATAAAATAATTCGTTTTCTCTTTCATTATATATGCTTTCATATACAACATTAAATTAATGCTCATTTATGAAACATTTCGTAAACTTTATTAGAAACATAACTGGTTATATATACGAATAATAATAATTATTATTAATAAGAAATGAAATCTGAATCCTTAATAAGTAATATTTGATGTACATGAAGAAGCATGAACGTTACTAATAATATTAACAAGTTAAATAATTTATTCGAAAAAATCTATTTAAATAATATACAATATTTTATTAATGTTATTGTAAATATATATATGTATATACAATAACATTAATAAAATATTGTATATTATTTATATAGAATTTTTTGAATAAATTATTTAACTTGTTAATATTATTAGTACATGCTTTTTCATGTACATCAAATATTACTTATTTAGGATTCAGATTTCATTTATAGCTATATATATACATAGCTTCCTCATAGAGAAAGCTTTGTTTTCGTATACTTCTATGAACCTTTGATTGCGTATAAAGTTGGGTCTAATCAATCAAATTTACAGAATTATACGTGAAATAGGGGTAGAAAAAAACCAAAGAAAAGATTTTTTTTGAGTTTTTGATGCCAATATGTTCAGAGTGTTCTAAAACATCGAAAAATTGCGTTTAAAAAATGTGTGTGTGTGTGTGTGTGTGTGTGTGTGTGTGTGTGTGTACGAATTTGGTGTCCGTGGTTGCTCTAACTCCCGCAAATTTTGAGATAGTGGGCTCAATTTTTTTTTAAATGTAGAGTATTATTAAAAGAAAGTTGGTGACAGTGATCAGTAAAGGAGTTTATTTTTTATACAATTTTTTAGAAATGTCCATAGTTGCTCTAACTTCCGCAAATTTTGAGATATCAGGTTATTTCTAATTTTATTATATTTTTCAGTCTTTTCTATTCCTATTTCGTATATAATTCTTCAAGATTTAATTGATTAGATCCAGCTTTATACGCGATCAAAGGTTTATATGCGAAGTCCATATATAATGGACCATGTAGCCTAAACTCCCAAAGTCAACATCGATTTGACATTGGATCAATTGTAAAACCCCACTTGTGCTACTAAAACTGACCTTTTTTAAATTCATAAATAGATTAAATTTAAAATGGAAAAAGTGTGCAATATAAAAACTTGCACATTGCTTTCTCATCATTACAGATCGCTATCATTGCTCCTATTTTATTTCGCTCATAAAGCTTTCTCTTTGAGGAAGTCAAACTAATAAATACTAATGATTATGCATCAAATACGTTTAAACGTTACTAATAATATTAACAAGTTGAATAACAATTTATTCAAATAAATCTATTTAAATAATATGCAATATTTTATTAATGTTATTATATATATACTTACTTTTATTCCATATATCGTACTAGTAATTTCCAATTCTAAACCAGCTAAATTAGCTATATATGTATATTCATCAAAGGAATCACGAAGTAGGTCGACAAACATATCAGTCAATTCGGAACTGAGAGGATCCATGTAGGCGAGCGGACTATAAATTAACGACAACACGAACGTTATTTGTGATTTAAAAAAAACATTTTTTATCTATTACACGAGAAGAGATTATAAGCACCATTTTAATTTATATTCTTTAACTAAAGGGTTATTTTAAAATAATGGCATTCAGAGATATATACATATATATATATATATATATATATATATATATATATATATATATATATATATATATATAAATATTTAAATTTATAGCGAATTTGGGCGCTTGCACTGGTGCACACTGTGTGCGCACTAAGGCTTGTTCCTAATCTATTCTTATATTTAAAGTCACTTAAATACACATTTAAAAACTTTTTGGTCAATAAAACAATCTGTAATATCTATATGGATGCTGTACAAATCATTTTATAGACTAAGAAGTATTTAAGATAATCTGTAAATCTGTGAATATAACAATTGATTAAGAACCTTAGTGTGCACTAGTGCAAGCGCCCGAATTCGCTATTAGATTTATTTTAATAGTAATAACATTTCAGAGATAATCAATTTATTATTTTAACTTTATTTAGTACGTATATTAATATGTATGTACACTAATCTCATTATTATGATAATTAAGCAAATTAAATCACAATTGCAATTT
The DNA here is from genome assembly GCA_030770225.1 of Temnothorax unifasciatus. Lineage (NCBI taxonomy): Eukaryota > Metazoa > Arthropoda > Insecta > Hymenoptera > Formicidae > Temnothorax > Temnothorax unifasciatus. The sequence goes on from JASTWK010000806.1 coordinate 19,534, forward strand.
GTATAAGTTGCCAGAATATCTCAAATTTTTATTTAAAATATTCTCAGTACTTATTCCATATTTTATTAGAGCACAATGTATTTTTTACAATCACACTTATCTCATACCTAACGAAGTGGAAGATCATCGTCGCTTTCGGCACACAAAATACATCATCCTTTTTATGCCAAACTCTTACAAGCGATGTATCCATTACAATTTCAGGAAACTTTTCTTGTAACTTTTGTTGTACCTATAAAGTTTCACCTGTTAATATGTGTAGAATATACAAATGACATCGAAATTGGTGGTTTATTAGGGCAAAAGACAATTCCGTATGCAAAAATGAGCGTGTGTATAAAGCGTTCTTTGCATTACAATTTTTTTACTTGTATTATAGTCTTTTGGCTCTTTGTTATGTAAATTATAATCTCAAAAATTCAGCGTTTATTTTATAAAGTTTATGCAGATATATATATATATATATATATATATATATATATATATATATATATATATATATATATATATATATATATACACACATATATTGTTTTTAACAGTACATAATTATTTTTATTATACAAAAAATATGCTTAGAATAGAATTTATTATAAACTACATTAACATTTTATATTCTATATCAAGTTTCATGACATGGTTTATGGTTTATGCTTCATGGAGATTTTGCTTATTGTTAGTATCACGAAGTGGTGTTCAAGGATTAATATTGCGAAAAATGATAATTTTACTTACGTTAGTTTCTGTCTTGATATCAAACTTGATCGGTATAAATTCATTTTTAGGGGGCAATTTTAGATCCGTGCTATAGCCAGCGAGGTTCCACATTTCCATTGTTTCCGCAGATATTTTCTCTTTCTTATATTTAATGCCAAACGATTTTTCGGTTTCATTCGTTATACTTTTGTACGATTTTGCGGCAATGTGAATTCTAATATTGTGCGGCGTAAAATATTCCATTAGCTCTTCGATCAAATCCGATCGCCATTTATGTTGCTGCAGAAGGATTTCTTCCATGGGACACTCGTGCAGCTTATAAGCTATTATAGATATGTCATCATCAGACAACCAGTGTTTTTTTTCAGAATAATTATAATTCATATACGAAATTTGATCAATTTCCTATAAATGTAAAATTTCCATATAACTCCATATGTGATATACAATATTAAAGTACGAAGTGTCTAGCAAATTGCAATCCTACAATCTGCCGAGCATTCTACGAAAGATTATATTATTTTTAACTAATTACATCATATATCCATTTCATCGGTCCATTCTTCTTCAGCATATTGATATATTGGAACATTATTTGAACAATATCTTCTATATGCTTATTACCTTCCTCAGTTAGATGAAATACAACTTTAAAGAAATGTATGGTTGTGTCCACAGGGTAATCTTGAGCTTCTACGTTGCCACACCAACCCCTGACCTTTAAAGCCGATAATAATGAACCTTTGCCTTCGTGTCTAAGTAAATGCTCAATGTATTTGAGAGGCTATGTTAACAAATGAACAAATAAACAATAAACATAAACTTTAATTAAAATGTGACATAATGATGTTTCATTACATGTACTACAATAATAACAATTATGTGCAATCAATTAGGAAAAGACAGAGAAAAGAAGAGAGAGAGAAATGGAGACAGAGAGAACATTTTATAAGCATATTTTTATAACTCCAGCAACTATGTGTATATGTACATCAAGAGACACGGTAGTGTCTCGCACCAAGTACATGCGCAGCGCGAGACTGCCGTGACTCTTTTACGCGAACGCACGAGTTGCAAGTAGCCGAAATTTTGAGATCTCAATAACGAGTGAACGGATCAAGTTCTAAGTAGGCTTAATCGATAACTTGGTAAAATTTTACAATACAACTATTTATATACATACTCTAGGTGGTTACCCGGGGTTTCGCCCGGGCGTCTTTTTTTTTAAACGACTTTATTTGTGTTCTTATATGATTTATAAACACATATTGTCAATAGTTTTCCACGTCGCTTATGAGGTACTATATATTATTAACGCGTTTTTTTAGTGGTATCCCCAGTATTTTAAATTCTTTAAAAGAGTCATACTTAATAACTTTTCCTGTTCAGATTTTTTTAATTAACTAAATCTTAAAGAATTATATATGAAATAGATGTAGAAAAGACTGAAGAATATAATAGAATTATAAATAGCCCGATATCTCAAAATTGGCGGAAGTTAGAACAACCACGGACATTTCGCAAAAAATTCAAAATTTTATAAAGAAAGAATCCTTTTACCGATTATCGCCAATTTCAATACCAACCTTCTTTTAATGATATTCTATATAAAATTACATATATAATTTATGAGCAGAAATCAGTAACTCCTTCACTAATCTTCAGCAAATTCAATACCAACCTACCTTTAATGACACTGTATCCACAAAAAAAAAAAAAAAAAAAAAAAAATTAGCTTGATATCTCAAAATTTGCTAAAATTAGAGCAATCACGTAGATTTTTTAAACAGAAATCGGTAAGCACTTTATTATTAGCAATTTTTTGAATTCTTTTATATTCCTCAGTTTTTTCTATCTCTATTTCAATACTTGTATATAATACTTTAAAATTTGGTTGATTAAAAAAATCTGAACAGGAAAAGTCATTAAGTACAATTTTTTAAAGAATTTAAAATTTTAGATATCCCGAATTTTTTTTCAAATTGTTGTAGCTCAATACCACATAGTCTATGTTACTCAGAAAAATATAAGCTATCCACTAGTGTAAAAATTTTTGAAATCAATTTAATAGTTTTTAAGATTATTCTGAATAATAGCACAAACAAACTTTTCCCTTTTATATAATAGTATAGATATAGATATCTACATTATATGAATTAATATATACAAAATGTTTCAATTTTTTCTCACATCAAATTTTAGTACTATGTTCTATGAGCAGAAATAAGAAAAAAATGTTATATAAACGTTAGGTCCTGAAATGCTTTATTAGAAAGTTAAAGCAAAAATATGAAATATATATATGTAAGAAACAATTTCTTAAGTTTGCAAGGTAATAAAAGTATGTCTTCGAGAGCAATCGCTAAATCGTTGCTGAGAAAGTTCAAGGAAAAATGTGCACTTAAACGTTCTGGCAAGAAATGGAAGTCAATTAGCATATCGTTGTACATGCCCATCCATATATTACGATTCAATTGACTTTAAAAAGCTGTTTCTCGAACAACGTGTGGATTTTCATGACTATGGTTGTTACGAAAATTGAAAACATCGTCTCTTGTAAGTCTTGTAAATGTAGCTCTCTATAATATATGTCAAGGTCAAGATAGCAAGAGGTTGCTTCCTTAAACTAAATAATTACCACATCATCTATCGACGTAACATTTATGTATGACGTGTCACTTCTTAAACACGAAATTTTAATTTTTCCCATAAACTTTGTAATAAAGCATTTTAGAACCTATGTTTATGTAACATTTTTTCTTATATATTTCTGCTCATAGAACATTCTACTAATGTTGGTCTGGAAAAACTTGGGACACTCTGTATAATAATGGCAATTATGCAGAGATAGGGGCCATTTCTCGATTTCAATAAGTTTGAGGTATATTATCAAGGTCATTATCTTCAGTAACCTTTAAAAGGGTTTAAGCAATGTTTATTAATAGTTATTTGTGTAACAAGTGCGGGAAGTTGAGAATTGGACACGAGTGCGGAGTGGACGCACGAGCCGAAGGCGAGTGCGTTCACCCGCACGAGTGTCCAATTCTCAACCCGCACGTGTTACACACCCTATTTTATATTACAAAGTGCGTGGAAAGTGGCCTATTGTGCACGCGCCATCTGTGCGACGGATGGCCGATTTCGCACGCGCGAGAGATTTCTCACTCGAGGCCGTGCGGGAATGAGATATTCCCGCACGCAGTGCGGGAATATCTCATTCCCGCACGGGTTTGAGTGGGGAATTTCTCGCGTGGGAAATTGGCCATTTGTCGCACAGATGGCGCGCGCGGAATGGGCCACTTTCCACGCACGTGTGATATAAAAAGTTATTAACAACACAAAATTATGAGTGGAACGTAATTTTCTGACACTATATACAATTAAAAATTAATTTACACTTTGTCAAGGCTTATATTTTTCTCCCTACGCGCATTTTTAAGTTAAAACAATATAACATAAAAAATCGCCGACCAAATAGGTCGAGGATTAAACCCAGGTCGATTTGGCATAGAATGCCCCATATATTTCTTTTATAAAAATATTCTTATATATTATTTTAGAATGCCGAATATACGGAAAAAAAGACAAATAGAGGTTTAGCAACGTTTGTTTAAAATAATTAGAAATGTCCAGAACTATTTAAAAAAAGTTTTTGAGAATTAAAACGTTTCGTTACATTGATTACATATTCATTTTTTTTAATTTTATCTTGTTAAAATCAACCTTGTTAAAGTCAACCTTAAGCTCTGTTACAATTAGCTCTATAAGGGTTGGGACAATCGTCATAAATCTCGATCTTCATAAAATTTGATTTTTTTACGTAATTATAAAATGTGGATAAATTTTATTTATACTATAATGTAAGTAAAAAATGTTTTTATCTTATAAAAGAGAAAAAGTCTATGTATAAACAAGCAAAGATATATTAACTCAAATGCGAAAATTATTATGTTTGTCCCTGGTCTCCTCTATTAAAACTAAAGGGAATAAAGTATGTTATATTACCGCATCGTGTTCATACTGCTCTTCAGGTAAAAAAAACGAAATGACTAATATTCTGAAATCACGTATGGGAACGTGGTGCCATATAGTGCCAAAGTTTTCATCCTTGAATGGACATTTAGAATACATAGGAAGTTCAACTTCTTTGTTTATTACATTACGAAAGCGTTTTACCACCATATTTTCGAGATCATCCAAACCATCTAAACAAAAAATTTATTCGTTGATGTAACATACATACGCTATAAATATGTAACAAAAAATTATTATATTTGTTCACGGCAAAAGATATAATTTTTTCCAAAAAGACAAATATTATTGGAAATATATGTTACTTTGTATTACAATTAATTATTTCACATTTTGATCGAACCTTTTTTAACCTTTTGAGGCCACACAGGTTGGCGGTCACCCCGACCAAAATTTAAGGCCCGATATTTTTAATTCTTGATTTTTTATCTTAATTATCTTCTGATATATTTATGTAATATTTGTTAATAAAAATACACTTTAATTTACTTTTAATTAGGAATACATAAATTAAAATGTGAAAATACGCGTTTGCTTTACCGACTCAAAATCTCAACATCGATCCTCAAAGTAATTGTTTTTTAGAACGCCCATAAAAAACATATTTTTTCCTTTAAAATAACACATTTTACATAATTTCCTAAATGGGCGCTACTTAATATTAAATCTGAAAAAAAACACAAATTTTTAAATTAAAAAAGTCATTTTGCCAAAGTTTTTTTTTCAATTTTTTAATAAAAAATTGGGAGCGAATTTTGGGTTTTGCATCATACATATTTTTTTAACAATATCCTTAATATTACAATAATGTTTCATGAATTTTTACACATTTTTGCACATTAATTGGAATTATGAGACTTTGAATCTGTCTAGGTGGCAACCATCCCAGGGTGGCCGGGGTGTATTAAAAAAAGAAGTGTGGTCTCGATGGGTCAAAAATATTAATAATAATAATAATAATAATAATAATAATAATAATAATATACTTGTTAAAACAAATTTAAAAAACAATTAAAAGTTTATGTAGTAATTTTATGAAGACCAATATTTCCATATATTTTTCTTATTTATGTATGTACTGTTAAGATTCTATCTTGAAGATTCTCTCTTGAAAATAAGATAATATAATGTTTAATACAATAACTGATAATAAAATGTGCATTACTTCATTAATTATAAAAATTTCATTTATTATCATTTAGTAGGGAAGAGTTATCGAATGCGTACCGGTCGCCTAAATCGTACCTCATCAATATTTTATTATATTAATTATTAATATAAGCAACATTTAGTAACTGTTAAGATATTACGCCTTTTAATATGCAATCTGCGCTACCGAAGTGTATCAATGTACGATGGAAGAGAAAGGTAACGGGAACTGTCGATCGTAAATCAATATCGACCAGCGCGCGACATCGGGCGTCAACTTAGAAGACTATGTTACGTTAGGCCTCGCTGCCGTTTCCGTTCCCGCACTCACTCACATCCCGCTCGCGAGGCTGAGAGCTGCGTTCGTGCAACACGTGTATATTATTAAATAAAGATATCAAACTATATCCGTAACAGGTTATGGGCCCAGGACGTGGTGCTATAGCATAACGATCCTCTATGAACGGACAAAGTTCTGATAGTGACACGTCTGTGCTAAGTTCCAGTGACAGTGAAGAAAAAGTATTCACGAGTGAGAGAGAACGAGCAAGCATGGCAGAAATTAAGACGTATCACCTGCACAGATTCAACGGCCAGAATTATCAACTCTGGAAGAGACAGATGGAAATATACATGACGGAGAACAAGCTCAAGCCATACATTCTCGGCACAGTGGAACGCCCTTTGAACAATTACACGCAGTGGGATGAAAAGGACGCAGAAGCGCAAGCATTTCTTATGCGCGGTCTGGAGCTAGAACAACTGAAATACTTATCAGATTGTACGACTGCTGCCAAAATGTGGGCAAGGTTGAGAGCTGTGCATGCCGAGAAGAGTGATCAATCAGTACAAGTGCTTCTCGACCGTTTCATAAACTCGAAAATGGAGGAAAACGAGAAGATGGCAGACTTTATAGCCAGGATTACGTCATTAGCGCAACGACTCAAGGACATGGATCTGGAGCAGAAAGAGCCGGTAATAATTGCCAAGATCATGGGAAGCCTGCCGTCAAAGTTCGATAATGTGAGAACTGCATGGTACGCTGTTCCTAGAGCTGAACAAAATATAGAAAAGCTCACGGATCATCTAGTTAACGAGGAGACTCTTTTGAATGCTCGCATAACGGAAAGTGAAAGTCAGACGTCAGAGGCGTATTACGTGAAGGGGAAGAAACATAACAAACATGGGTCGAACTCAAGCAGAGAGAACGTTCAAAACAAGGATCAACCGACAAGACGACCAGGCAAGTGTAATTACTGTGGAATTCCGGGACATTGGGCACGTGAATGTCGCAAGAAGCAGAGGGAAAACAAACAATCACTCGTAGCACATACCTCGCAGAAGCAACCGTCAAGCAGTGCTGTACAAACTGCTGATAGTGCCCAACTGCTCACTGTCGATAATCTGAGACAATGCAACGTCGAAACAGAGGACGCATGGTTTGCTGACTCAGGTGCATCCGAGCATATGTCGTTTCGTAAAGAGTGGTTCAAAAATTTTGTACCATACTCTGAGAAAAGTTTTTCGGTGAGAGTTGGAGATGGTTCGCTGATCGATGTGAGAGGGAGAGGCAACATCAATGTTTTAGTTAAGAGAGCGGATGGGAGTGTACGAACACACACTATAGCAGATGCGCTATACGTACCTAAACTTGAGAAGAATTTAATTTCTATATGCAAGTCTACGAAGAGAGGATTCAAGGTAACCTTTGAGGAAGGTGGTAACCGAGTAATCTTCGAGAAAAATGGCAATCTCATCCTGGATGGCGTAAAATGCAACAACCTGTACAAGCTGAATCTACATCCAGTTCACACAGTGGAGGCGAATATGGCAGTTCACGATTCTATGCAGATCTGGCATGAACGGCTGGGACACGTCAACTACAAGACACTCAAGCAGATGCACGAGAAGAAGACGGTGGAGGATCTACACTTTGAGTGCAGCGCCGATGACAATCCGTTTTGTGAAGGTTGCGTATATGGTAAGCAGCACAGGCAACCCTTTCCAAAGACAGGAGCTAGAAGGTCACTAAATCCAGGTGAGGTTTTTCATGCTGACCTTTGCGGAAAAATGAGCACACAGTCAATAGGAGGTGCGAATTATTTTTTACTTTTAAAAGATGATTTTTCAAGATATTGCTATATATATTTTCTCAAGGAGAAGAGCGACGTTCTGGAAAATTTAAAACGATTCTATGCGGACGTTCAGGCTGATGGATATGCAATAAAGAGGTTGAGGACTGATGGCGGAAAGGAGTTCTGCAACACGGCTGTTAGACAATTCTTGTTGTCTAAGGGGACGAAACACGAGATATCAACACCACGAGCTCCTGAGCAAAATGGTTATATCGAACGACAAAACAGAACCATCATAGAATCAGCTAAAGCTATGTTGCATACTCGAGCCTTACCTCGCTATTTATGGGCAGAAGCAGCCAACACCGCGGTTTACTTGAAGAACAGGACAGCATCAGAGACTCTGGATGGATCAACACCTTTTGAAAGATGGTATAATTTGAAGCCGTCTGTAAAGCATTTAAGAGTTTTGGAAGCGACTGTTACGTCCACATACCAAAGGAGGCGAGAACGAAGTGGGAATTGAATTCATTGAAATGCCTCGTGATCGGTTACAGCGAAGGGAACAAGGCTTATAGAGTCTATGATCCGATAGGTAAGAAAGTACTTATTCGCAGAGATGTAATCTTTAATGAATTTCCACAGCCACACCTCGTAACAGAAATTACCATGCCAAAGGAAGGACAGTTGCAATATCCAGAGAATAAACAATCCTTGAAAGACGATGAGATGCTAACAGAACCAATGAAGACTGACAAGGAGCCGTCACCAAGCAGGTATAGGAATCCACGACTGCCCATTCCGAGGGACCCGTATCCCAAGAGGACTATTTCGAAGTCGACGTCAGATGACACTGAGATCGAAAGAACGGCAATTGCTGAGACATTTATGGTGAGCACCGATCCAGTCAACATTGAAGAAGCTATGGAAGCTGAGGATTCAAGCAAGTGGATAGAGGCAATAAATGCAGAGCTCAGCTCATTAGAAGAGAATAAGACTTGGATACTAGTTCCTAGGCCGAGAGACAAAAATGTGATTACGAATCGCTGGGTGTTCAAAAGGAAACTCAAGGCCGATGGTCAGGTCGATATCTACAAGGCCAGACTGGTAGCCAGAGGATGCTCACAAAAACAAGGCGTGGACTACACAGAAACCTATGCACCAGTTGTCAGGTTCAGCTCAGTACGAACTCTGTTATCGATCGCAGCAGCTTTAGACATGGAGATCTACCAATTTGACGTAAAAACGGCATTCCTACATGGCGACCTCGAAGAAGAGATTTACATGGAGCAACCCAGTGGATTTGAAGAAGACGACAGAGTATGCTTGTTGCTAAAGAGCTTGTATGGACTTAAGCAAGCATCACGTCAGTGGAATAAGAAGATCAAAGACTATCTGTTAGAACACGGTTTCCAACAATCACAAGCCGATCCGTGCGTATTCTATAAGGTGTTAAAGACAGGTAAAAGACTATTTTTGGCTATATATGTAGATGACGGTTTGTTGTGTGGCGATGATTTATCTGTAATGTACGAGTTATTGAAAGAATTGCATAGAGAGTTTAATATAATTTTTTCAGAAGCCGAGTTTTTTGTAGGACTACAGATCGACAGGAGTCGAGATAAAGGAAAAATAAAGATTCATCAGAATGCATATACGAATGAAATTTTAAAACGATTTAACCACGAAGATTGTAATCCAGTCTCCACTCCTGCCGATCCAGGAATCAAATTTTCAAAGCTATGTGAAAATGCCAAAGAAAACGAGAACTATCCCTATAGACAGGCGATAGGATCATTAATGTATTTGATGACAGGCACTAGGCCTGATATAGCGTACATAGTAGAAGTATTAAGTAGATTCATGGAACAGCCAAAATATGAACACTGGCGTGGAGTGCAAAGAGTACTGAAGTATCTAAGGGGAACGACAGAATACGGAATAACTTTTGACACACAATCACAAAACACAATTTTAACTGCATACAGTGACGCAGACTTTGCAGGAGACGTCGACACAAGACAGAGTACCACAGGGTGGGTATGTTTCTTAAATGCAGGACCCATAGCATGGGGATCAAGGAAACAAACAGTTACTGCAACGTCGACAACTGAAGCGGAATTCATTGCACTCTTCACGACAGCTAAGGAAGTAGTTTGGCTCAGGAAGTTATTGAAGGATTTGCAATGCGTACAATCCAATCCGACAGTAATCTATTGTGATAATCAAAGAGCGATTACAATTGTAAAAACTCCAGAATCAATTAGAAACACGAAACATATAGAGGTAAAATTGTTCTATACTTGCGAAAAACAAAGAGAGAAGGAAATCGACATAAGATATATTTCCACGCAAAAACAATTGGCTGATACCTTAACGAAACCACTCGCAAAAGATAAATTTCAAGGTTTTCGAATCTGTTTTGGAATACATTAATCCTATTAAAAGACGAGAGGGAGTGTTAAGATATTACGCCTTTTAATATGCAATCTGCGCTACCGAAGTGTATCAATGTACGATGGAAGAGAAAGGTAACGGGAACTGTCGATCGTAAATCAATATCGACCAGCGCGCGACATCGGGCGTCAACTTAGAAGACTATGTTACGTTAGGCCTCGCTGCCGTTTCCGTTCCCGCACTCACTCACATCCCGCTCGCGAGGCTGAGAGCTGCGTTCGTGCAACACGTGTATATTATTAAATAAAGATATCAAACTATATCCGTACCAGTAACAAAAATATGAAATAAATGAGAAATGAGTAATATAGACAAAAATTTAACATGACATTCAAAGCACAGATTACATCTTGTTTTGTGTGTGCTAACAACATTAAAAATTTCAGATACAACCGACGTAAATTTTTGATCAATTTATATAGCTAATAATTACGTAATCATACAATTTTGTTATCAATTTTGACATTTTTATAAAAGAAGGTTTAGTAGAATATTTTACGTTTTTTGCATATGTATATTTGCAATTATTATAAAGATTAAATTGATATTTTTATAAAATCTACCAAGTTTCCTAAATTGTATCATAAAATTTCTTATATTGTGCCGATACAATCTAGGAATTCATGCTGTTTACTCATGCGCATGCATTTCTACGTTACGTGACATAATTTAAATTATGTTAACACCACAGTGACGTCCTTATTTTTTCATTATTTGTGATTTATTAATTATTAAGTACTTAATCTTTTTTTTTTATAAATTATTAGTAAAATAGGTATTATTTAATTATTCCTTTTATTAGTCTTATATTTTTAATTATTTTTATTTATAAATTTGATACTTTCAAGGAGATTTAGGCGACCGATTGCCAAAATCGTACCTTTTTCAGCATGTTACGAAAAGACTTATAACAAATTAATTTGTTATTGATGAAAAATTAAACATGTAATAATAGGTGTCTAAAACATCAAGCTATAATTTCTAAAGTTTGTTTGCGTACAAATCACTAGCAAATGGAAAATATAATAAAAAATAACTTAAGTGATACGCATTCGGCAACTCTTCTCTTGTTTCAAAATTCAAATGTTTCTATATATGTATAACAGTGTAAAAAGCATTTAAATGTTCTAATCATAAACAGTTCTAACTTATTGCCGTACCTTTACCAAGAATACACAGCGACATAATATTTGCAGAATAATATGTCTCAAAAAACTCTAATAGCCTATTTCTAACGTTAATGTTCTTCTCCTTCGGTATTTTGATTAACGTCTCTCTATTGCCTGGGCTGAATTTTGAATATGGATGATCTGGTTTCACAGATAATGTATCTAATACATTAAATAGCCGTCTGTCATCCGTTAAGTATATCTTGTATTCTGGATGTATAGCTCCATTTATCTCATTCTCTATCAAATTCTCGCTAAAGAGAGGCGCTATGAAAAACTGCGCAAATCGATCTAAAGCTCCTTCCAACTTCTTCGGAATTATATGGAAATAATATTTTGTAAAATTTAAGCTTGTCCCTGCATTGTACCGACCGCCATTCTGCGACAGGTACTCATTGAGATCATCTTGTAGACGATATGTCTCTGTTCCCATATTTAACATATGCTCGCAAAGGTGCGCTAATCCAGGTAGATCATCGGGACTATGATCGTCGCCTGTAACATATTCTATCTCTAGTTAAAGAATTTTTGAAATTGATAATATGAAACATTAATTAACCCTTTTGGTACGAAGAGTGACTATAGTCACTGCTTATTATACTGCTTGTTGCGGCTGAGCAGTGACTATAAAGTCACTGTCCACATGCTGGCTCACTGCGGCCGAGCAACTTGAAATGCTAATTTAAAATGTTTCTGTTAATACATTTTTTAAATTGTTCTTGTTATTAAGTTTTATTATACATATAGTAAATGAAGGCGTTGAATGTCGAGTGCCTAGCTCTGTCGGCCGAATCGCGTATATCGGCGGATCGACGCTTCGACCACTGCAGCACTGGAGGTCCGTTTGCGTTCCGGTCGCTCCGTACCGAAAGGGTTAATAAAAACATATCAATTTTTGATTATATATATATACATATATATCACAAAATATAACTAATTCCATCCACAAGAAAATGTAAACAATATTAATAATGTAGAATGACTCAGAAGAAGGAGAATACATAAACTGCACATCAAAACACTGAATTTATAGGTATACAGCAAATATATAATGCTATTCAGCAAATTACAGATCAAATTACAAAGACCTAAATGTTAATAAATTAAAGTATATTAAATACTCGTATATTAGACTAATAAAAATTTTATTTATCCTTTGACGATATATTCTTTTGTGAAAATTTATAATTTATGCACAGTATGATTTCATAAGAAAGTTCATATAGGTAAGTATTGCTAGAAACATTAAGTTAATGCATAAAATACAGAAATAATATACATATAATTACCGATATTAACGTTCATTTCAGCAAAACTGATGTCAGTTGATGCATCGCTTATTAAAAGAATTTTCATTTTATTAGTAAGTACTAAGCCTCTGTACTTTTTCTGGTCATTATCATCTGCACGTTTTATGTCGTTGACTCGCTCTTCCACATAATCGTCAAACAACATGTTGGTCACCAGTGCTGCAGACTCGAAAATATTGTTTCTAAACGTGAAGAAAATACAAATAAAAACTTGAAAGACATATAAAGTTCTCAATTTATTATATCTATAATACAACAACGATGCTGAAAAATATTGTAACTAAAACAAAATTATAACTTTTTAGGAATTATTTGCACAGTAGTCTGTGCTCGAGCGAAGGAAAGAAAAAGAGACATTCGAGTTCAATGTGAATGCGGAAATTATGGATTATAATTGTCTAAAAGTTGTATCTAAACAGCCTTAAAATAAATGTTTATTTACAGAATATGTATAAGTTCAGCCGAGAACGGACGCTGGAGCTACTTAAACACTCTATAGTGTCGAAAAAATGAAGCTCACATCAGGAATTTTATGTGCTTCTTTTGTTTCTCAAATATCTTTTTGGTTTCTCCTTTTCTCGGAAATTGTTGAATAAATCTATATACGTATTGTCTTCAGACTAAACTGCTAAATTATAAAACAATCCAAAATATGCAATATATAATTAATAACAATGAGTTTTAATTGGGGTATAAAAGTAGCCCCAAGGCACCGTTTATGCAAAAAAAAATATATATATGTCTCTTGTTCTCGGATTAACTGCGACCGGCGGAAAGCAATCGCGATTCCGCGAACGATGGAATAATGTTCAATTCCGCAAGTCACCTACTTTAAACCTGTGAGAATATCTATACTCTAGACTTGTCGCGAGCCGCTAAAGTCTCTTTTGAAAATCGCCGAGCGAACGAAAAGACACGTAATCTTTTTCGGGACGCAAGAGAATCACACACTGTCGCAACTAAAGACTGAGGTCGAGTGCGAGCCCGCGCGCGAAGATCCGGGGTTTTATCTTCACTAATTTTGGAAGTTTCTCAAACCCCGGACCTTTAGCAACGAGCCAAAAAATTTACCGGGCCAATCGGTTGTCGACAGCCTGAAAAATCAATTAATTTTCCAAGTGTTAATAACTTAGCTGATCTCGGAGTCGACAACCGATCAGCTGTTGTTCTATACCGACCCTTCGCTTTGCCCCTAGTGTTTACCTCGCACTGAGTCCCCGAGACCAAGTATAGTGAGTCTGCATGGCATAGGCAAAAACGAGGCATTGTTTTTCTTTTTTGGGGGAAATATGCCGTCTATTCTCGAAGCAAAATTAAGCTGTTAAATTTTAGAATATTATTTACGCCGTTTAACGTCGCGAAAACTATGCAAATTTGTAGGACAGATTTATCAATATTTTAAGGCGGGATTTTCATTAAACGGTATAAAGAAAAAGAGTTTGATTTTGAACAGTCTTTTTCGGAAAATTTCTGACAATGAGGCATAAAATAAGATATATCAATAATATCAAATGTTACATAAAACATTGAATAAAAACATTAAAATGTTGCACAGTAATGCCAGCAAGTTTCACATTGGCCGATCTTTCTAAAAATGAAGGTTTTATCTGGAACGTTTCAAGCGAGTAATACTTTTTGTTTTTTATAAAAATAAACGCTAACGGCAAGCACCTTCAATAATGGTTCCTGAACTTTAATATTTGATTTTTATTATTGCATGTGCGATTAAGGTCGCGCGCGATTTTGCGGTGATGGATAGAAAGTGCAAGTGCAGAAGTAAATAAGAAGAAAAATTTGTTAAAACTTACGGTCTTATTCGCGGTACACTATGTTGACCGTTTCTTGGATTTCGAAGACCGGTGGAAACCTGGATCTCGCGCTGCGGATGCAATCTAGCTCGGTGGAATTATCACAGCAATGATAGTTCAATCGGAAGATCTGTCAGATTGAACGTACGAATTACACGGACTCTGTAGGCTCACAATCAGCGAAAACGGAGTAGAAAAAGATTCTCTGCTGCGAACTGCTACGCGCTACTGTCGTTACTACGTGACTGTAACGTGCGGGTCGCGATCCTACCCGCGCGCTTTTATTTACTCGACCTTCTAGAGGATTCTCAATAATGACTTGCCGATATTAGGCTCCAGGCAAAAGATTTACCTTTGCTGCCGATGTAGTTTGTGCCTCGCGATTCGCTAATTGGCGTGTGCACGGCTCAGCGCGAGCCCTCTGCAGTGACGCGCTAATTCTGAATGAGAACGTGGGAACTTATCAAGAATTAGGTTGACAGTTATTAATTTTTAATAGAATATTAATCAGACACATTTGTTCCCGGCTTCTTAAACAACGCTTGAAATCCATATTGTAAATTTGGATAACTCAGGAAAGAGATTAATGATGGCACATATAATTATGCAGTAGGTTCAATTTAAATGGAAACAAATAAATATTTTGCATTAATTACATGCTGTATTGAAATAGAGTTCTGTTTGAAAATACAGAAATAGATAAGATATGTAACATGTAATATAGAAACAAGAAGGTTGACAGCTTAAACTCTTGTTTAGCAAGTCCGGTTCCGACAGTAGTTCCCAACGCATGTTTTTTTTTTAATTACTTACGTCAGACACTTTGTGTTCTTTATTCCTCTGTCTCCCTCTTCCTCCCTCTCTTCCTCCTTTTTTCTTTCCCTCTTCTTCTCTATTTCGATTAATGTAGAACTTTAACAGTCCTAATCCTCTTTTGGGGGATAATAATTCACTTTTTTTTTACACGAGAATCGATTGCGTAGCCTTATTATGGCTAGCGATTTTTATCGTGCACATTTTGGTTTTGTATAAGAATATGTAGAATATCTTTACACATAGAACGAAAATTTAAATCCAATAATAGTGTAATGTATAATTAATAAAAAGAGCTATTATATATATTTGTATACATACGTTAATAACTTTTGTATTTGTTCAAATATAAGGAACGTAACACAATTTTATTACATTTTTAAAAATTGTATTTTCTCTGGCTATCGCAAATGTAACCTTATTTGATATCGCAAAATATCTTTATTGCGAAATTTAAGAGTTATATGACATCAAATGGTTAAATTATAACATTTCATAGAAACATAATAAAATAAAATATTAATACAACGAAGATAAAATAAAGATAATGATATAACGAACGATGACATAGTTTACAAAAATGACTTTCTGCATGTATCACGCGGTATTTAATAATGTGTATAAATTATACATTATTGCTTACTTATCTAATATACAATGATTTCAGTTTCATAAAAAGCAGATAATTATTTTACTGTTTTATGCGTGAACAAGATTTGATACAGGAAAATATTGTAATACTAAAAGAGAGAGAAAGAAAGCGAAAAAATTAAAAACTATAAGCTTCTCTTTGAAGAAATAATGAAATACATAACATACCAAAACTATTATTGTATTATTTCTTCTTACATCTTAGAAGAGCATCTTATACCTTTTCTGACAAAATTTTTGTCGTGCGGTTCTAGTAAAGGATATAAACATTGACTTAGCTTAAATGACATTAAATTGTCAAATTCCTTAATTTCATTATCAGATGACACAACGGTAATTCTTCTAGATGTATCAGGCAAATTCCTTTCCACTGACATAGCCGTAGGTATTACATGTACCGACAATTTACCTCGAGCATTGCTAAGTATATTTTCCTAATGGAAATTATGTTAAAAATATAATTAATTTATTGTCTATCAAAATTATTTCTCTAAAAAATTGTACGTTATATAAAAAGAATTATATTTTCCATTTGTTTTTCTTTATAAAACCTTTTTTTTTTTGGTTGAATGATATAGTCCGCATATAAAAATAAGTGGTTACCTTAAAGAATTGCAGTAATTGTTGCCGCGTTATCGTCTTTAAGTAAGGTACTTCAATATTTACTTGATCAAAATTATATTCTTGGCTTTCAATTTCTTCCCAATATAAAAAGCCTTGACTAGATATCGTATCGGGTGCCTTCAAATATAAAGAAACTAGACTATCCTTGTGATTGTTAAAGTGCTTTTCTGACATAGTAGTTATGTGATCCTGAAATGTTATTATAGTGATGTTAAAACAATATTTTAATAGAAATATATTCCAGTTACTACGTCACATAATAATTGGAATGATAAATTGATTCATATAATCATAATATTAAAATATTGCATGAGAAATTAAAAAAGACTTGTTGTTATATAAAATCTTATTATACTTACAAACATAGACTCCATAAATGAATCGATTCGTTCTTCGACATTTTGCGGGTCATGATCACCTCGTACAACAACTGTCAAATATTGCGTTCCGTTTATTGTACATATACGACTAAATACGGTATAGCCCAATTCCTCCGTCCTTAAGATTTCGAAGCAAGGCTGCACAATAATTTGTCTTAAAAGCGATAAAAGCATATTCGACTCCGTTGATCGTAGACCAGTTGCGTAGTACACTATGGTAATAGAAGTTTTCTGCACTTTATTTTCCTCTTCAAATAGAACGGAGCAACCTGCAGTAATTATATATCAATACACAACACTTTAAGTACTGTCATATAAAAAATATGAATTTACTAAAAAGCTTATGTTAAATTTCTGGAACAAATTGTTATTCTGATAAAATAACATTAATACTAAATATTTTTTCTTATATTTTTAAATATTTATTTTCTATATGGATTGAAATAAATTGTTTTATTTTTTTTATCCCCATAATAATCTTAAAGCAGCATAAGACCATAAAAAAAACAATAAAATATTTATATTGAAATGTTTCATAATGTAAACTGAAATTCTTTAAGCATATAAATTCTTTTAAATTATCATAAATAATATTTGGTCGTGTCGAGCTTACCATTTTCTAGTTTAATTCCACGATACAATACTAATTGCTTTTGCAACAAGGGTACTATGGGAGGCATTCTAGTTTTTAAATTAGATTCAATTAGTTCACCTATATCTGTAGCTTCCATTTCAGTCACGTTACCATATATTAAGCACTCTACATGCATGTTGCTGAATAACTTTGCTATAAAGAGCTCAAGTCTATCGACACTTAGATCTATACATCACAGATATTTTAATATGTCATTAATAAGTGCTAAGGACTAAAACAATTTTGAAGAAACAAAGAAGTAAAATGATTTTAAACAGAAAAATATTAATATTTTTTTACACTTACAAGCCATAGATTTTACTAATTTATCGTTAGACCAATGTCGTTCTGACAACAGCATTTCAAGATAATTCACTGTGTTAAGATATATATTATTGAAATCTTTGTACTTGATAACCTGTAAGCCATTCCAGATAAATTTTATGTTTAATTAAATTAATGAAATTGACCACATTAATTATACATACATAATCTTTTAGGATTTCAAACCTCTTTGGATCAATTTTAAAATTTGTCATTTGGTTCATGCTTCTTTCTAACAGAACACGTTGCTTGTCGTCGTAACCATCTATTGTTATCTAATAAAATAATTTGTTTTCTCTTGGATTATATATGCTTTTATATAAAACATTAAATTAATGCTTATTTATAAAACATTCCGTAAATTTTATTAGAACATTATAGAAATATAACTGGTCATATTTACGAATAATAATAATTTAATAAAAAATAAAATCTCAATCCTAAATAAGTAATATTTGATGTACATGAAAAACCATATGCTTAAACGTTACTAATAATATTAACAAGTTGAATAATAATTTATTTGAATAAATATATTTAAATAATATACAATATTTTAATAATGTTATTATATATATATTTACTTACTTTTATTCCATATACCGTATCAGTAATTTGCCATTCTAAACCAGCTAAATTAGCTATATATGTATATTCATTAAGGGACTCACGAAGTAGTTGAACAAACAAATTAGTCAAATTGCAACTGAGAGGATCCATGTAGGCGAACGGACTATAAATTAACGACAACACAAACGTTATTTGTAATTATAAAAAAACATTTTCCGTTTATTACACGAGAAGAGATTATAGCACCATTTTAATTTATATTCTTTAACTAAGGAGGTATTTTGAAATAATGACATGCAGAGATATATACATGTATATATTTTCTCTTCTCGTGTAATAAATGGAAAATGTTGTATATATATATATATATATATATATATATATATATATATATATATATATATATATACAAATTTAGATTTATTTTATTAATGGTAACATTTCAGAGATAATCAATTTATTATTTTAATTTTATTTAGTACGTATATTAATATATATGTATACTAATCTCATTATTATAATAATTAAAGAAATTAATTCACAATTACAATTGGTATAAATTGCTAGAATATATCAAATTCTGATTTAAAATCATCTCAGTATTCCATATTTGATTAGAACAACAATGTATTTTTTATAACCACACTTATCTCATACCTAACAAAGTGGAAGATCATCGTCGCTTTTGGTACACCAAATACATTATCATTTTTATGCCAAACTCTTACAAGCGATGTATCCATTACAATTTCAGGAAACTTTTGTTGTACCTATAAAGTTTTACCTGTTAATATATGTGTAGAATATACAAATGACATCAAAATTGGTGGTTTATTAGGGCAAAAGACAATTCTCCGTATGCAAAAATAAGCGTGTGTAAAGCGTTCTTTGCATTACAATTTTTTTACTTGTATTATAGTCTTTTGGCTCTTTGTTATGTAAATTAATCTCTAAAACTCAGCGTTTATTTTTATAAAGTTAATGCAGATATATATATATATATATATATATATATATTTTTTTTTTTAACAGTACATAATTATTTTTATTATATAAAAAATATGCTTAGAATAGAATTTATTATAAACTACATTAACATTGTATATTCTATATCAAGTTTCATGACATGGTTTATGCTTCATGGAGATTTTGCTTATTGTTAGTATCACAATAGTTCAGTCAAATGGGCTGAAATTTTGGCCAAGGTAGGAAATAATACTACCAGCGCTGTAACTAGCGTGGAAGTGTGTTTTTTGGGGTTGTAATGAAGATACTAAAAGCTCACCCCCGTACCATTGTCGTAGCAAAAAAAGTCCAAAAAATTGTTTTTTTGCCAATAACTCAAAAAGTATCACAATTAGGGGAAAAAGTGAAGACGAGAAAGTTGTAGAGAATGAAAATTTCACACAAAAAAGGTCTATACAAAAATTTTGTACGACCAATTGCAGTCGATCTAGATTTTTTTGAAATTATAAGTATTTCATGACAAATGACAAACATGCACGACACGTTAAAATATTTTAATGTTCGTATACACAACAGCATGTAATATTCACAGAACGCACAGTAAGATGCCACGTTTTCGACTCGGAATTCAACAAATAACTGACCCCACACTGAAGCCTGACTACCTGCTCGCCCCATGCTATCTGACGCCAGGATATTTCTTGTATACTATTCGTCCTAAAAATATCGCAGCGGTACTGAATGACACCTAAATGTATGCAGAATGACTTTCAAAACTTGAAAAAATTTTAAAAATTTGTTAAGTATATTATTTTTAATTTTGCAAATGCTCCAAAATTTCACTTTTCTGCAAATTCAAAATCACAAGCATTTTCAATTGTCCGTTTTATAATACTACTTATTACAAATCGAATATCAAAGTATCAGTTTTTTAGGAAATTTTATCAGCTTTAATTTTGATCTAATGATAGTCCAGTCGCTAGGTCGATTGAGTATCTGTTTCGAGGTTGATGGCTGAAGTTAATGTTTTTTTATGTTTTTTGGGTCGTAGAACAAGAATCTGTAAATAGTTTTTTCGTAAGTCGATGCAATAAAAGTTATTAACAATTTATTTGTTTAAATTGCCCTAGCAATCAAACTATACATCCTATAAAAAAATGAACTGGAGAAAATTTGTTCCTCTTTTCACGACGAACAAAATGGCGTTTGAATTTTTCCAAAATCTTGATTATTGACGGAAATATGTCAATTTTTAGGTAATTACTGCCTACGCGTCGCGGAGTACCCTAGGCGTGCACGCTCGCGCTCAATTGTACCGCATGAGTTTTGCTCCTTTAATTTTAATTTAATTTATTTTTTTGCTTCTTTTATTTTTTAAGTCCGAATTTGTTTAAAGTTTATTTATTTTTATTATTTGGGATAACACTAAATTCAAAACTGAATTCGATAATGAATCGCTTATTCACAAAGCAACTGAGTTAGGAAAAAATTTACATATAGGCTGATTTTTTTACACTGAATGTTTATTGTTTGGATAAATTTTTATTAGTTTAAGGGGTTTTGACATTCATTTGTCGCTTGACATGAACAAAAAGATAAAAATAAAAATTGACGTATTTCCGTCAATAATCAAGATTTTGGAAAAATTCAAACGCCATTTTGTTCGTCGTGAAAAGAGGAACAAATTTTCTCCAGTTCATTTTTTTATAGGATGTATAGTTTGATCGCTAGGGCAATTTAAACAAATAAATTGTTAATAACTTTTATTGCATCGACTTACGAAAAAACTATTTACAGATTCTTGTTCTACGACCCAAAAAACATAAAAAAACATTAACTTCAGCCATCAACCTCGAAATAGATACTCAATCGACCTAGCGACTGGACTATGAAATTTCTTCGTAAAATTAATAAAAAAGAAGATATATGCAAAAAACTAAACAAAAATGCCACTTTTGCATATTTTCTGTAAAAAAAAACACTTTTCGAGGGTTCTTTTTTTAAAGAAATCATACCTTTCGATGAACTTATAGAGTGCTGCATTACTTTCACACACATATAAACTACTAAAAATAGGTAAAAACCAATTTTTTAAAAATTATTACGCATATATTTTTTAATATACTATTAATTTTGTATAAAATTGTATTTTTCCTGAAATTTTTAAACAGTTGTAACTTGTTAACCGCCCGAGCGAAGCACCGGGCATGGCTGCTGCTGATTGGGCGCACGCACTTTTCAGCGATTCTTCTGCGGTGACGCGCTAATTCTGAATTAGACGAGGGAACTTTATTAAGAATAAGGTTAACAAATATTAAATTTTAATAGAATATTGATCAAACACATTTGTTACCCGGCTTCTCAAACAATGCATGAAAATAATTTTGGATAACTCAGGAAAGAGATTAATGATGGCACATATAATTATGCAATAAGTTCAATTTAAATAAAAAAAAATAATATTTATTTCAATAGATACTTTATTTGCCCTGAAGGGGCCTTAAAGGGCGTTTTTAAGGAACGTACCCAAACCTGTACAGTTGGCGTTTTATAGGGACGTACCCAACCCTGTACAACACTCGTGCTTTCTATCCCGCTCTGGCTTCGCTCTCTTTAACTTATATCTAACTTATATCTAACTTATCTCTAATTTGAACTTCCGCTTTCTTTGCATCCTTCCATTCATACCGTTCTCTCACACATTTCATTCATACCATTCTCTCCTCCACCACTTCCAATTCCCCTCCCTCCCTTTTGTCTCATTTCTTCTGTTGCTTTCATCCATTCCTCTTCCTCTCCTTCTTCTCCCAGTAACTTCTCAACCACTTCCTGCCACACCTTGGAAAGAAATAATATCTTGCACTAATTACATGCTGTATTGAAATACAGTTCTGTTTGAAAATACAGAAATAGATAAGATATGTAATATGTAATATAGAAACAAGAAGGTTGACAGCTTAAACTCTTGTCTAGCAAGTCCGGTTCCGACAGTAGTACCCAAACGCATTTTTAATAAAATTACTTACGCCAGACACTTTGTGCTCTTTATTCCTATGTCTCCCTCTTCCTCCCTTTCTTTTCCCCTTTTTCTTTCCCTCCTCCTTTCTATTTCGATTAATGTAGAACTCTGACAGCTCTAACTAGGGGATGATAATTCATTTTTTTCACATGAGATCGATTGCGTAGCTTTCTTATGGCTAACGATTTTTATCATGCACATTTTTTATTCTGTGTAAGAATATATAGAATACCTTCACATATACAACGACAATTTAAATATGATAATAGTGTAATGTATATTTAATAAAGAGAGGTATTATATATTTGTATACATACGTTAATAACTTATGTATTTGTTCAAATATGAGGGACGTAGCACAATTTTATTACATTTTTGAAGATTGTATTTTCTCTGGTTATCGCAAATGTAAATAAAGTTATTAATGAGGTTATTTGATATCGCAAAATATCTTTATTGCGCAATTTAAGAGTTATATAACATCAAATGGTTAAATTATAACATTTCATAGAAACATAATAGATTCGAAAATATTAATACAACGAAGATAAAATAAAGATAATGATATAACGAACGATGACATAGTTTATAAAAACGACTTTCTGTATGTATCACGCGGTATTTAATAATGTGTATAAATTATACATTATTACTTGCTTATTTAATATACAATGATTTCAGTTTCACAGAAAGTAGATAATTATTTTACTGTTTTATGCGTGAACAAGATTTGATACAAAAAAATATCGTAATATTAAAAAAGAGAGAAAAAAAGCGAAAGAATTAAAAACTAGCTCCTCATTGAAGAAATCCATAATTTTTCACCTTGCAGTTAATGTACGCTTTCAGGAGAAAATCAAATCTCAAATACAAACAAATATTTACGCTACCGATACCATTTTGCGCATCGCTAAACTCATGCCAAACTTAAAAGTAATTTTTCCTTTTAAGTGTAAACTTGCGAATACTAAAAAATAATTCAAATGTTATTAATTTTCACACAAATATCCATCGCAAATATTGATGGAATAAATTTAATCGACATTTTATTCCGCAATCTTTATTTATTGACATTTATTTTGCAGTCATTTATCTATGTATCAACCATATATGCGAATATGTTTCATGCGAATTTCTGCATGAAACATATCGAAGAACATGTTTACACATATCCTATTAATTACAAAGATCTTATTACGCTTACACATATCTTATCCGAAAACATAATGGAAGAAAAGACAGCCAAATGTGTATTTTTTTTGTCCCCGATATAATAAATTAATTAAATACATTAATGTAGAAAGTTAAATAATCATTTTGGCAGAATTACCTTACAATGACCGAATACATATACATTCACGAAAGCGATTGCGGAAGGGCTTTTCAGAGATGAAGGCGGAAATTTACCATTTGGAATATTTCGGCCTGCCACAAGTAGATTAATTATACCATTTATAATTTATAATATTATACATATATGGATATAAGACTTTAATGTAACAGTTTTCTTTTTATTCGAGAATTTATTACTTTTAATCGCTTATGCTTATACAATTATATTCTCTCTAAATTACAGCATCAATGAAATTAATAAATGCAATGTAAACTTTATTTTTCATTATTATCACAGCAATATTATTTTTAGTATTTTAAACGTCTCAAGATTAAATCTGAATAAGATGTATATTATCATAATATACGTATTTCTAATAGACATTATGAACTTCAAAGGATATATTTCTATTACATAAGTGTAACTATCATTACGCTTACATTAAATAAATTAATGTAAGCATAATTCACAGAAATAATATTTTGCGATAGTAACAAAAAATCGTGATAATAGTTATATTTGTGCGCAAATTTCTGCAGATTAGTAAAAAGAAATAATAAACATATTTTTCAGTTACATTTACCGCTAATGAACCGTTCGTCGGATGAAATAACAACTTTTTAGGGGAAGTAGGGATAACAGAGTGTCTATATATCGAGTGATTCTAATCTTTTCAAAGATTTATGCTATGCGATCCTCATATCCCTACAAATTTTGTTCCCGTTGATCTCACCGGAAACGCTTTAATTGCAAGCGCGTAGGATGTTTTTATTCAATTCAGGTAATTATTATAGATACAATCGCCATAACGCAAAACCTCTTTTTTACGAGCAAAGTTATTTCTAATAAATTATTCAGATACCCTATATTAATACACACTTATCGCTCAACGTATCTGATAACGATAAAAATAATTATTTTTAAATTATAGTCGCAATTATTTGCTGTATTAGATATACAACGAAACTATTTCAATATAGCACAATATATAGGGCTGACTTTAAAATACATAGTATCAGAGTGAATATTAAAATAAAAATATTGATATAATTACACATTGTGTACATCAGCGTATAATTATTTTCATTTCGATGCATGAAGAAACATTACATAACATTACATTACATAAGAAACATCACGACTCAAACATCCTTAAATAGCTTCATCTTGTAGGAGAGGCAAAGACATGTTAATTTATAATTTCGTATCGTCGGCTGACGCACCGACTATAGGTGAATGGTTCTATAAAATCGCCGACATAAGAAAGACATATCTCTTGCCCAAAGCTCAATGGTGGCCCTTTGTAATAATATTACAACAAAAAATATTATATAGAATTTGCACGTGGCTCGGTCATTTGCTTCCGGCTTTACCAGTGGACATAATAAGCATTTGCATGAATCATCCGAGGTACTGCAGAAATATAAATGGAAATTCATAGTAGATCCTACGAAATGGTACCCTTTATTACAAGGCGATGGAGTTATTCGGATATAATATTTAACCGCAGCTGTGTTTCAAGTCTAGTCGGCACGCAGTCAAAGGTTGGTAAATATGTAAAATAAAAATATAAATCAAATTTTCGCGCATTATTTACTGCGTCTGGTTCTTAGTTAGCCCGTTTTCTGTATTCGTATGGATTTCCATTGAAACCTATACTTCGAATTTTGAAGATATATATTTTATTTGCCCGCGCATCGGGCGGATGTGTCCTCCGCTGACTCGTCATTTTTGGCTCACTTTCATTTTTTGGCTTTTACAATGTTTTCTTAATGCTTCTCTCTAATCTACTCTCAGCTATCCCGCTCTATTTTGCTCTTCTTCTTAAATAGAATATCTTCTCTCAAATCTTCTTTGTATT
Source organism: Temnothorax unifasciatus (assembly GCA_030770225.1). Classification (NCBI taxonomy): domain Eukaryota; kingdom Metazoa; phylum Arthropoda; class Insecta; order Hymenoptera; family Formicidae; genus Temnothorax; species Temnothorax unifasciatus. Next base: position 45,426 of record JASTWK010000806.1, read on the forward strand.
TTTCCCACAATTGAATAATAGAATAATAATATCACAAATTAAATTGATCGTCAAATTCTAAACGCAACTGATGCTAATAAGCATTCTTTCCCCTTTTTCCCTCGCTTCGATCCCTTCCCAAAACTCTTTACGGGCTAATTTATTAGACCGTAGACGATGTTTTTTCTCCGAATAGTAATATTTACGGTGAAGAGAGTCGGGATTCAAGCTTTACACGAGATAACATCTGACAGGAAGTAACGCGCGTAATACATCGAGATAATCAATCAGTATCGCGGAAAACAGGCAACAATAAATTCGATTATCGACTTAACGCGACCTTTTTAAGAGTGGAGATGGAAGAGAAGAAAAAGTGGAAAACATTACAAAGCGGGAAAACTTCTTAATTGCAATAAATCACTTACATGGTATTTTTAAAAACGGAAACAATATGTTATCTTATTGTCAATCGCTGAATATTTTCATAATTAAAGGCCTTGAGACTAAATTGAAAAAAAATTGTAATCACACACAGATGCATGAAGATTAAAGTCCATTGCTATATAATTAAATTAAATGAATAGATTCCATTAATGTAAATCTTTATCCACTTTATGTTTTACTTGTATTTTTTTACATTTTTTCTTTAAATGCATCAATTTTACTAAATAAAATAATAGTATAATACATAATATATAATATAATATAAGACCGGGTCGAAGTCGGCTCTTTTCTTTCAATGCCGATTTTTAACAACAAAATAAATAATTTTAGTGAATTAAATAAAATCGCACGCTCGTATAAATATAACAAATTAAGGGAAAGGCCAATAATCGAGCAAAGATGGATGTTAATTTAAATAAATAATTATTGATCACATAAAATTAAGTAACGGAACGTTTCGACTTCACCGAGTCTTCTTCAGCCGTAGAAAAATCGCAATATAATACTAACTATCCATATAAATGTTTCTTAATCTATGGAGCCACACCACATTTCGAAGGCTTAACAAATACATACAGGGATAATGTCGTTGCATCTATGAAGTCAGTGGTAAAAAACGGAGGTCGTCAGCGAGTGAAATGACATAATTGATTCCTCGTTCGGAGGCGAGAATAAATCGGGTCCGGTCCATAAAATAGTTGCTTCGTTTTTTAGTCATGGTAGTGTAGTCGGAGTATAAAAATTAGTAGTCTGAAAAAGGTTATATGTGAATAAAATGTCGCTAATCTAAGATATATTGAGACTTACTTATAACCGTCAGAATCTTTCAAAGTGCGATGTAATGCTCTGGCTCGTGTTACTGATGTCAAGTGACTGCGCGAATTGTCAGGAACGGACAAAGTATAAAAACAAATAACAATGTATAGGGAATGTAAAGTTCTGTGTTAGGTGAAACCGAAATTCGCTAAATTCTGTAATTAGCTAGCTTGTCAAGTATGCGCAAATATGAATCCTCCAGAAATTCTGTGTCTTTGTTGGAATTAATCCCATTTTTTGTTCTTTAATGTGTAGCATCTCCGATATGAGTCTCTTATAATAATTCGGTTCTGAATCAAGTATAGCTGTACTGTCCCAATTAAAAGTGTGATTATATTTAATAATGTGTTCGGAAATCACAGAATGTCTGAACGGATCTGATCTAATATTATTTTTGTGTTCTTTTAATCTAGTTTTGAGTTGTCGCTTGGTTTGTCCGACATATGAAGCATTGCAGTCATTGCACGATATTTTATAGATTACGTTGTTATTTGACATTTCCGGATTATGGTCTTTTTGTGCCTTAACGAACCTGCCAAGATTATTCAGAACTCTATATCCCACCATATGTTTATTCCTGTTAAATAAATGTGCAGCTTTGTCCGATATGTTCCTTATGAACGGCATGACTATAAATTTTTTATTCTGTACTGTGTCATCAATTTGTTGATTCGCTGTTTCAGTTTCTTTAGTGTGTTTAAGTTTGGTGTTGAATAGATATTTTAGCCTCAAATTGATTTTTTTGGAGATTAATTCGAGCGGATATCCATTGTTAAGTAAAACATCTATTATTTTTTTCAAGTTTTTCGTATGATACATGGGGTGGGACAATAAAATGGCTCTGTCCACTAAACTGAAAATTGTCCCTATCTTATGGCAATCCGGGTGACTTGAATGGTAAGAAAGAAATCTACCAGAGAACGTTTTCTTTTGAAACCAATCTATGTATAAAATGTTATCAATAACGTGTAAAGATAGATCTAAGAAACTCAAACAGCGATCATTCTCATATTCTACAGTGAACTTCAACCTCTCATGGTAACTGTTGAAACCGTCTAGGATGTTGTCTATCATATTGGGGGGAGCTGCCATTATAATATGTCGTCAACATATCGCCGATAAAAAGTCAAGCGCCCTTTGAACGATCTTAATGTTGTATTCTCTAGATCCTGCATCACAACGTCAGCAACGATCGGAGATAAGGGTGAACCCATTGGCGCACCATAAGTTTGTCTGTATATCACATTGTTGAAAGTGAAATATGTAGATGTTAACACGAACTCGAGTGCAAGTAAAAACTCTTTTTTTGGTATCTTTGTGTTTTTTGTTATGTATCTCCACCGGTTGCTGACCCCTTTTATTGCTAGATCCAGAGGAATATTCGTGAACAACGATACTACATCGAGTGAGACTAATACATCTGAGCTGGAGATCTTTTTGTTAAAAAGTTCTTTGTATAGGTCGAAACTATTGTCTACATGACCAACTGCATGGGGAATGCTCTCCGAGATTATATTGTGCAAATAGCTAGCCAAGGCATACAGTGCCGTGTTTACAGACGAAACTATAATTCTAAACGGATAATTTTTCTTATGAATTTTCGGTAGACCATAGGCTTTGGGTAGGAGAGAATTACTGGATCGGAGTTTGTAAAAATCTTGTTTTGAAATGTAACCCTTCTGGTACCATAATTTTAAAAAATTATTTAATTTATTTTTTATTTGTTTAGACGGATTTTTAGTGACCAGTGTGTACGTGTTGGTGTCGTTTAACATGTTATCAATTTTTTGTATATAGGTGTCTTTATTTAATGCTACAGTAGCATTACCTTTGTCACTCCTTGTAAAAATAATATCTTTATTGTTTTAGTGAAATTTTAGTGAAATATAGTATACCATTGTAAAGAGTGAACCCTTGGCTACAAAATTTATGTAGGCATTTTTGGTCTACGTCGCTTTGTTCAACCGGTATAGAGTAAAAACGACAAAGGTGCAAAAGTCGAAACGTCAAAATTCCCGGAGCGGAGTCGTGTCTTCATTCTCGGACTAGATTTTAAATAAAGATACATAATTTTGATCATAAAAAATAATAGAATACACTTTATTTATTGTTTTTTTAGTAGAATAATGGAAAACGGAAAATAATTTCAAGAAAATCAATTTTCTCTTTCGCTAACAGTTAAAGCATGTAAAAACAGAGTCTGACGAGCGCACGTACTTGTTGTGTGCCTTTACGCCTACACGAAATGCACTGTTTTTTATCGGCTCTGTTTTCTATTATCTCCGCGCATACGCAGTACATATTATTTAGCTTCCTTGACTTCGTTTTGGCTTGAAAACGACTTCTCGCCGAACACAAGTTTTAGGTTTGATTGCTTATAAAATAATAAAAATCAATGAAAATAAAAAAACTGCACTGGATTCGTGTTCAGCATACTTTTTAGAATCGCTTACTTTAGATTCGGAGAGACAATAATACTTAAGATATTACAAACTTTCGACGCGGAAGAAATTTTACTTTCGACCTGCGAAAACACGTTTGCTTTGATAAAAATCACAACATGGCTCGTAATCTTACTAAACTCCGTTGGTCACGTGGGCACCATAAGCTGTGCTTACAGTATTAATGGCGAGTTCACACAACATACAGATTTCGAGATGATTGTAAAAACGACTGCGCCCCGGTCTCTCATAATAATTGACTCAAAGATATAATCGGTGAAGATTCTTTTTTTTAATATTGAGCAAAGACCTGCCCGTGGGTCGTAAAGTTCAATGGAATGGGACCCGGAACAGGATGGAGCCCATAAACTTTCTGTCAAAATATAAAAATAAACAAAAGCTAATCATATATTTCGGCCTGCATTACGAGCAGTTTTTAGGTGTTATTAAAGAAATTTACAATAATCGTGAATATCTATTTAATCAATAGCCAACGTTTCGACCTACTTGGTCTTCTTCAAGGCAGATGTTGTTACATTTAAAAATAAAGTCTATTGGAGCTAACATAAGAAACAATATACAAAAACATTAAATTTCAATAGTCATCGTCGGCGACACGTAAACAAAGTCAAATCGACATCAAATTAACGCTATCATTAGGTGCGCAAAGCTCAGTTACCAATTACATCTAAACGCATAACGCCGAAAATCCATATCACTTTCCCTACAGCAGCAGTCCTCTGCAGGAATAAAATGCATCTTGCAGTGGTCCTTTGTAAAAATGAAATGCTTCTAGTATTGGTTGTACGTTGTCAGAGTTAATAAAGTCCGTCCATTTCTTGCTCGCGCGATCATGCTTAGTGACAACTGCGTTACAAGTGTGCAAATTAACAAAAAATAAACAAGTAATTATGTATTAAGTAAAATACAGTTTCCTTATAAGAGAAGTTTTGTAAGCGCAATAAAATGTTGATGATGCAATGTGCGAACTCCAAATTTGCACACTTAAAAATTTCGTCCATGCCGTTGTTATTACTTAGCGTTTCTTCCAATGCCTCGCCACGCGCCTACAACGTGAACGTTTTGCCTGGGCTGCAACTTCTCGTTGAATCGCACGGACGCATCCTGATTTGCGTTTTCTTTTTTTTTTTTTATAAATTAATTTCTCATTTTGACTACGTTCAGCAGAACGCAACAGTATTGCAACTGTTTTATGATTCTCTACTGAACGATTCTAAAGCCGGTATTCATAGTCGGTTTTTATATTTAAGTCGTACAATCTTAAGATGTCATTAACTAATCTGTGGTGCCCCTTTTTGAGGAGAGGCACCGGGTTCTTTCGGTCCACGGAGAAAGCGAAATTATTATACACGCCACTTTGAATAAATGATACTTTAATTAAATCTGTTTAATCATTATTATGTACAAGAAATGTCCGTCGCTGCCCGACTCCAATTGCCCTCTCAGTTCTTCCTCTCGTTCTCTTTTATCGGCTCGTTCGTCCTTGATTACTGCTGAGTTGCTCGATCGGATGTAGGCCGCTCGCGCAACTCATTTTGTTTTGCTGATTAGGCTTTATTAGTCTAGCGGACACTTTCACGATCGCGTTTAATATTATTATAATACTTTATTTAATACAAGTGCTCTTTAAATAATATTGTGATCTTTAAATAATAAAACCATTTCTTAATCCTATTTTTTAATAATAAATTGGGGTCGCAACAAATCACAAAGCCGTATTAGCATGTAATACTTTGATGCATTCCCGGGAAAAAAAACCTCTTATTTATTCATATTAGTTTATATTAGTTTATATTACTAGATATATGATTATATATGATCATATAAGAAATGGAAAATATAATCTTAAACAATATTATATGGCCATATATGAGAGTATATAATTATATATGGCCATATATGAGCATATATGACTATATACACGGGAAAAAATACCTCTTATTTGTTTATATTAGTAGATATATAATTATATGGTCATATAAGAAATGGAAATATAATCTTGAACAATATTATATGGCTAAACCTCTTTAAGTATAACATTATATAGTCATATATGGTCTTTTACTAGTATATTATCATGTGTGATCATGTAAAAGTATAAGTAACACATTAACTTTGCCAGCGATTATTAACCAAATTGAAAATTTTAATCGACGTAACTGCATGGCAATCAAGATATACGCGTTTTAAGATTTAAAATTTATTAGAAACTAATAAATTTTTCAAATCTTTTTCGTGTATTTTCAAGTACACGAATTTTCAACTTACTGAACTGCGTGCCGACCAATTTGTCAGACTTTAAAACACAGTTTTGTTGGAGAATTAAAATCCCCTACCCCCCTGATTGAAAGAAATTATTGCGAAAAATATTACCTCAGTCAAAGTTTGAACCTGGAACCTCCCGTGTGGGTGTCGTCGACGACAAATTAGTCGGCACCCTGTTGCAAAAGACCGATAGAAACTTCTAGACAACGATAGAAAGTTTATCAAATTCTATCTGGTTTATCGGTACAACAAAATTGAGACTTTGACAATTGATGTGGATTTATCGGAACCTATGAGCACGCGGTCACTATGTGGATAATCTGTTACGGAATGTATCCGATTCTATTGTTTTCATGTGCATGATGGATTATATTAAGGCTGCGTTCGGGGAGCGCGCTATTAGCGCTATTGCATCATTCTATCTTTATCGCTCATTAAGTGTAGAACAAGGATAGAATAGCCTAAGATTTACGAATGTGCGATTTATTGGATTCAAACAGCATCGACACACTGATCGACAGCTTTGTATACTTATATGCAATTATCGATGTTATTTGAATATATTTCTATACGTATTTACACATGTTGTAAATTGATAGGTTTTAAACATACTTGACTGTTTGAAAGCAAATGCGCATTAATACGAAAAGTCCACAATGTGTTTCTATCAGATCTTAGTGGCAAAAGCTTATCCATAATGAAAGTACATTTATATCGTCTTATGAGTAAAATACAGATCTGTAAGGACTATTTTTGTATAAAAGTGAATCTGGCAATCCAAGGACAAAAACACACAGTTTTCTGATAGAAATTTACTCTTTTAATATGAATTAAGCAGATTTTCCAGATAGGTCTGCAGCAATTGGCATTTACTAGTTGATATTTAATGTGGCATTGCAGACACAATATAAAATATTTATAAGATTTATAAGATATCGGGATTTTAAAATTTGGAGATTTTTAAGTATGACGTTGGATATATCGGTCATTTCCGATATGTTTATGATATATCTTTAGGTGCTATTAAAAGCATTTGCTGATACGAATTTTGACTTTAACATATCATTTTGTAACAAATTGTTTTTATTAAATTTTATATGCATTCTCTAAGTATACTATTCATTGTATTCAATAGGATGATCTAATGATTTCTTTTTATTGGAATTTATGAGATAATTCCGATTAAGTGAAAAAATATCTTGTCTTGTGTTTATTGGTTTTTCATGACATCTTAAGATTGCACCTAAGACAATCTCAAATATAAGATCCGACCGATGAATCCTGCCATAATCTTAATCGATTGCTATTGGTTGCTATATGGCAGTATTCGTATTTGCAAAAGTACTTTCTATCTGCATGTATCGGTGAGTATCCGTCGTTAAACATACGTTAGTCTGTTTTTATGTGCTGTTGCTAAGCAATATTTTATTTATTAGACTGTCGGGTTTTTCGCGTATGCCGTCCGGTGACAAAAAAAATGTATTTAGTTGAAGCGCAGTTTCTCAATTCACTGGTCCTGTGACTCCTGGGCTGCGTTCAGAAAAAATAAAATAAGTGTGGGTATGAGCAAGCAGCAATAAACGTAGCTCGACAAAGTTCTATTGATACAGTCCTGCTCACATATGAATACGAACACATGGATAATAGAGTCATCTCATCAAAGACCTAAGTGATAAACACATGTAGTAAAAGGAGGTGAAGTAAAAACTGGTTGTAGATTAAATCGAGAATGAAGCACGAGAGTTGTGGAGAACGTTACTCCGCAACATTTTCAATCGAAAGACCTGTTAAAATTCGCTCGAGCCAGTGCTATTTTACCATTTCTTTTAGACGATCACTCCTAAAAAAATATTTAAAATGCTGCCGAGACGACGCGTCATTGACCTTCTGCAAGTGATTTCATCCTAGTCGTAAGTAAACTATCGCATGTCTAAAAATCTTTATATAAAAAGAAGTAATATAATATTGACGTCGTCAAATAAATCACGAAGTGTTTTAATGCACATTTAATTCTATCACAAATTAATAAATATGATAGAAATAAATTTATTTAAGAAAATAGATTATGTCTTCACTTATCTAAGAATAATATTATCTAAGAATAATCTTAGTATTAGCCATAAATATAATATTTAGAATGCTATTTTATATTATTAAAGTAGTGAAAGTATTTTCTATCGGCTTTATAAAAATATATAAGAAACGTAAGAAATATGAGGGGAAAGGAGGATAACGATATCTGTCAGACGAGTCTACGTGTGTCACTCCATTATAAAGGTAGCGCATCAATTCGATAACGATTCTCAATGGACTTATTTTGGAATATAATGGTGTTAAAAATTTAATGGCAAACGCGGAATATAAACTTTAAATTATTCTGATTTTTTAGATGCAGATGTCCAGCGCATGGAAATCCAGGAGCTATACTAGCGTACGGGATTACGGGAAAGCTCGGAGCACTGCAGCAAATGTCACAAGCGACAAGGAATATGTTTACGAGGTGGAAGGATGGTTATGGAGGGAAAATTGTGTAAGAAGAAAGAAACTATTAAAAGCTCTCTTTAAAGTGCATGTTAATGTGTTGATTTTATCGAAAATACCACGATTATGTAATCGAAAGTCTCCCTTGTTTAGTCAGATAAGAACTGTTTTTTGTAGCAACTGTACTCGATGCTGCATATTCGAGCTCCTGATAATAATCTAAATATTATTTGTAACATATATGTCAGGTGTGAATGTATTAACAATTGAACATTACTGTACTCTTTGTAGACTGTAGCCACTTTGTTTCATGTTTCCATAACAATATTATTCCCTTATTTGTATAAAATTTAGTTATAAATTTAAATTATTATTTTTTATTTACTGATTATTATTTGCAACATATAACATTTATAATTAAGTTATTTTCTTTTTATACGTTTGACGATAAAAGTCGTTAAATAGGTACATAAAGATTATTACAACTATTGTGAAGAAATAAGTCAGAGCTTTTGGTGTTCGACAATCCAAGATTAATGTTAGTACTAGGTAGACTAACATTAAAGCAAACTGCACCTGAAATTTAAAAGAATTTTAAGTATTAAATTTGTATAACGTTTTTGCAATCTGTTTATTTAATTAAACAAATAATTAAAATAAAAATATATTAAACAATATATTAAACAAATATAAAAAAATATATTAAACAAATTAAATAAGTGCTGTTAACGATATTAATGAAAAAGAACTAAGAAAGATAAAACAGACATTTATATGTATAATGAAATCTTATATCATTTCATATGTCTATTACGCCAAAAATATTATAATAGAATATAATATAAAAATATTATAAGTATAATTTATAATTTATAAAAATATAAATTTATAAAGATACAAATCTTTAATTGGTTGTATTAATAGATGGGCAAAAATTGATGGTAATAAAATATTAAAAAATCTGTAATAAAACTTTGACAGTTAATCATGTAAAAGTTAATTACCAGTTGAATCCAAGTCATATATTTCTTCCACCAGAGATACTTTTTGTACTTAGGGCCAAAAGCCGCGATGAAATAATAACTGTACATAATAACATGGACCAAAGAATTCAAGAAAGCTATGATAACACCTTGTTCACCAGGCAGGAATTTCAAATAGCACCACGAGATGACGGCCGTAATAGTATGATGGTAAACGTGAAGAAAAGTAATCTGATTCTGCTTCTTTCTCAAAACAAAAAATACCTCAAAAAGCAAAACATTTGGATATTAAATTTCTTCTTACATTTTATAAAATTTTTTGCTTAATTTTATTTAAACGTTTTCTTATATTTAAAATATCTGTTAATTGATATTTTAATTTGTAATGTTATTAATAATTTTTATTTTGAAGAGTTATCAATGTCTATAGAACTAATAAATGTAATAATTAATAATAAAAAAAAGGACCCTGCACACATCACAGGAAAAATTGGCCATCCGTCGAATTTGCTGAAATTTTAGTATAATGTAGTTTATGCTGGCCTGATCAAAATCATAATGGGCCCGTGGTCAAAGAATGAACAGTTTTCAAGATATGTGAGGTCAAAGGTTAATAATAGTGCCTTATTCGAAAATTAAATTTTTTGTGTATATTTGCACGTAAGCAGTGTTGTTGTGTGCGTATGTGCCATTCTACATATGTGTGTGTGAGCGTAGCCTGGTTTGATACATAGCAATAGTAATATGGCAATATGGCCACCTATGAAACTAGTGCACGGATCGAGATCAAATTGGCCAGCATGTTCACCGTCAAAAAAGGGTTTTATTTTTATTTAAGCATGCGTACCATGAGTGGCCATATTACCCTCACTGACATTATATTGCCATCTGATCTCGTACTCTCCGGTGTGACACAATGGCAGAGTTTCAAGATTGGTAATAGCTAATGAAGACAAGATCGGTTGATGATCCAGCCAATGAAGGCAGGATCGGTTGATGATCCAGGCAATAAAGGCAAGATCGGGGTTGGTGATCCAGCCAATGAAGGCAAGATCGGTTGGTGATCCAGCCGAGGTATTGCTGCTACATTACAAACAAAGCAATTAATTCGATTTCGATTGCGATTTGCCATTTTAAGTGGTAGAAATATTTGGAATCCACTAATGTCTTGTCATTATATATTTTAAAATAAAAAATCCGAATGGTAGATAAAATAATTATTCACCGTAGCTAACAAAACACGGAATGTTTATAGGATGAAAGCAGTTACGCGTACGTAAAGTATGTTATAATAATACTCAAATGATGTTAAAATAGTACAAAGAAAAATAATACATAAAATAATACAAAGAAGTATCAAATAAATGTATCTGTCTGAATTATCAACTAAAGTTTTTCCCACGCTCTTCATGCACATACAATGCTGTAAGATCGTGGAACGTAATATTTCTTGATATGGGATGCCCCCTCCAGTGGATACGAAATGCCAGCACTACATGCGTAGCATATCGGTGTAGCCAGAACCGAAACTCGCCGAAGTAAGATTGGCTTCAAATAACTAAGCGAGCCGATTCTCGACGACTCGACTTACGAAGCTACGTTTACATACAAATACACATACATATGCAAAATGGCACATACGCATACAACAACACTGCTCACGTGCGGATATACATAAAGAATAGAATTTTCGAATAAGGCACTATTTATTGACCTTTGACCTCCCGTATCTCAGAAACTGTCCATTCTCTGACCTCGGGCTCATTATGACTTTTGATCAGGACGACATGAACAATACATCATACTAAAATTTCAGCAAATTCGACGGATGGCCAATTTTCCCTGTGATGTGTGCGGGGTCCTTTAAAAAGATGTATGTGAGTTATAAAATTTTCATTAATTATATCGTTTATGAGTTAGCAAAACGTTCTGTTCATGTTTCAAAATGTTTGCAATAATTTTCGTTAGTTAACTGTTGGAACAATAGTACCACTTTTACAAGTCGATAATAAAAGCATGATATATTCTTTGTATTGAATTTTTTATAAATTAGTTAACTTAAACACTTTAATTTTTAACTAATCAATTATATTTGTCATTATAAATTTTCTTACCGTGTCCAGAAGTTCGATAATTTTTGCGAAAAAATACCACCAAGCACCTCGTGACATCTGTACGAACAATATACATATACATATACATAAGTAACATAGTGGAGAAATATATTTCCTAGTTATTAAAAATTGTTAAAATTATTTAATAGTTATTTGTGCAACAAGTGCCGTAAGATGAAAATTCCCGGGTGCGGAGTTGACGCACGAGCCGAAGGCGAGTTTACGCACGTCGTGCACACCCTATTTTATGCCGCAAGTGCGTGGAAAGTGGTCCATGACGCACGCGTAGCGTGCGTAATGTGCCACTTTCCATGCACGTGTTGCATAAATTAAATTTAATATTGTTAACAATTGCGAAAGAAATGCTTACCGCTATTCGTACGTTTTCTGGAGGTGATATATAATCTTGAGTATCACATCCATGAACGGAGAACAAATATTTAATATCGACGTTCAATGTCTAAAATCGACAAATGTTTTATATTGATGTTTTATATTGATTATTGTATGTCTCAAAATATGTGTTAATGTAATAGATTAGTCAAATTTCTTGTTATATTCTTACACGTATTAATCTTGTTTAATTTTGAATACCTACTTATATGTTGGTTAAAAAAAATGTTAATTAAAATTAAATAATTTTTATCAGAATTAACATTTCAAGTTTAAATAATATTAAATATATAAATTATAATTCTCAAGCTATTTAAACGTATAATTAATAAGTATTTATCTGAAATATCCTTTTGTGATATTTTTAATGGTTTATATGGCATACTTCTGAACATATAATATGAAAAAATGTAGAACGAAGTATTTATATGTTGTGATTACGTTTTTTTATTCTTAATATTAAACACTGATAGAATAAATGTACTAAAAAAATTGAACTTACCAAATTTGTCAACCAAATACTGAAGAGTACTTGAAATGCGTTATACAAGATCATAATGGTATTCAGCTGAAAGGCCGGCCGTTTTTCCATCATTTTTGGTCCAGCTTTTAAAACAAATATTAAATATGCGCCGACGATACATAACATAGGACCCGGAGATTTCATTAGAGGCCAAGTATCTACCACTGGATCTGTCACAGAGAAAAAAAAAATGGTAATTATGCATTTTAGGGGAGGTACCTCCGATGACCTTGACTTTGACATATGTTGTCAAGGTCACCTTTCTGAATGACCTTCAAAAAGTTTTAGCCGGCGCTCGTTTTTTATTAAAAAGTTATAAACAAAAAAAGTTTGAAAAATGTAGCAGTTATTTTGTGTACTAATATACATAAATGACTGATATTTATGTGGAAATAGTACATGTATGAACAAAAAAAAATTATTTAAAGCAGTAAATTGTTGGTATATTAAAAGAAAAGTTATTTAAAACAGAAAATAGTTGGTATATTGAAAAGTATATGTACAATTGTATATGTTAGAAAGCATAAATATAAAGTATTCCCTGCTTTAATCAAAAGCATAAACTGTTCTTTGCTTTAATCATTTAATTGAAATAACAGTATGTAAATACATTATTACCTTTTATTATTCTCTTTTTAATACATATATTATTAATTTTTACGTGGTTCAAAATTTAAATCTAACATTTCTTTGAAATAAACGTGGTAACTATAAACACGACTACGTCGATCTCGTCCAAATTTCTACAAATTTATGAAAGACATTTAATAAATATACATATATTTAATATAATTATCAAAAATTAAAAAACTTACTTCGTGATTTAAATAACGAAACCTATCTTTTACATTGAGCTTTCTTTCGTTTGTGTATCCTTCTTTCAAGGTAAAACGACATACTGGCAGATTTTTTGTTGTTCCCGTAGAACAACGCTCATCTCAAATTTTAATTCCAAATATACTTCGTTTTATTGCACCGGGTACTATTATCCATAGTGACTGCTGGAGAGCATACAATGAATAAAAAAATTATAACTATACACATCGTGTTGTGAACCATAGTGAAAATTTTGTAGATTCTCATATAGGAGTTCACACACAAAATATAGAACGTTTGTGGCGTGATATTCGAAGTGGAATACCGAAATATGGAACTCGCAATTATCATACGTACATTATTTAGCTGAATTCTTATTTAAACGTAAATATGTATACTGTGAACGTATATGTAAGTTTTTCGAAATAATGGCAACATCCTCTTACCTTATATCCTTATATCCTCTCACTGAAAATAATACATCTGACTAGAAACTCTAAGAGTATATATGTTATTGTTTATATTCTTTCGATCGAGCTTATAGAATGTGCCCACGCATTTAATAAATAATATTTACAATTATAATCACACAATTATGGTTAAAGCAGGGAATACTTTATATTTATGATTTCTAACATATACAATTGTATATATATCTACTTTTCAATATACCAACTATTCTCTGCTTTAAATAACTTTTCTTTCAATATACCAACAATTCACTGCTTTAAATAATTTTTTTTCGTTCATACATGTACTATTTCCACATAAATATCAGTCATTTATATTTATGCCTATTAGTACTCAAAATAACTGCTACATTTTTCAAACTTTTTTTGTTTATAACTTTTTAATAAAAAACAAGCGCCGGCTAAAACTTTCTGAAGGTCACTCAGGGTGACAACATATGTCAAGGTCAAGGTTATCGGAAGTGCCTCCCCTAAAATGCATAATTACCAAAAATATAATTTATTTATTTTTGGCAAATTTTTTAAAATGTGTTATTCTTGGCAGCGCCAAGTTTTTTTACAAGAAAAATTTATTTATTTTGTTTTAATTAAATATTTTTATTTTGTACTGTTACTTTTTTCATTCTTTATAATTAAAATAATTCTTTGTAATATTAAAAATTTTTTAAAGAGAATTAAGAAGCTATTGCCACTTGGGTTGGAATAGGAAGACCCTTGAATAGGAACACAAAAATACCACTTGGGTTTTATTTTTTTAAAGCAGTTGCACAACAATTATCTTTCAAAGCAATATACATATTCTCTTTGCAATTGGCGCAATTTAATTTAAGGATTTTATATCTTTTTTTGAAATACATGTCACTTGAGTTAAGTTAAATAATATAATTTTGTGAAGGAGAAATTAAAAATTTCATATTTTTTTTTTAAATACATGTTACTTGAGTTAAGTTAGGTAATATAATTTTGTAAAGAAGAACTAAAGCTACCACTTAAGTTGGATTTTTGAATTTACAAAATACATTGCGTGTACTTGGCGCCTTTTTTTACCTTTTTTGAAAAATGTAATTTTGTACTGATCTTAATATACAGGATTAATTGTATCAAATTCAAGAAACCACCATTTGAAAAATTTGACCCTGGCTAAGATAAACATCAGTGAACAATATATCATAAGAAAAACTCTGTACAAGATACTAAGATTGGAGAATATCTTCCCTTAACTTCTATTAACAGTTTTCTTACTTTTGAGAAAATGCTAAAAAATGACCAAGAAGCTTTTACGCCCGGTTAAGCCCGGTCTACATAGGCCGCAGTTCGCAAAGCGCAAGACACACGCACAGTCTACATGTCAATCTAACCTCTCTGTGTATAGAGAAATAAAACAGGCCGCTATTTGGAAAGAAATAAGAGAAGACCAGAGATCAAAGAAAAAAAGCAGATGGTGGGATAGTGAATGTGTAAAACTAACAGAAGAGAAGCACGAGAGAAACTAGTTAAATGGAGAAAGGGAGAAGTAGATAAAAAGAGGTACAGTCTAAAGAAAAAAAGAATATGAGGAGAAAATAAAAGAAAAGAAAGAGATAGAAAGGGAGAGAGTTATAAAAAAGACGAATGTCCTTGTCTCTTTTTGTTAACTCCTCAATGCTGCTCCATCCCTCCCTTCTTTTCCTCTTTATCTTCTCGACTACATATCCTGTTTGCTCGTAAAAACTTCTTCTTTCCTCTTCCCATTTCGATTTTTTCTTCCTGACTTTCTCTCTTATTTCCTTTCAGCACTCTCTTGCAATCTTGTTTCCTTCTCCATTCTCCAATTTTTCTTCATACTTCATCGCCCTCTTACCAGCACTTATTCTCATCATGTCTCTCTTAGCTTCCTCCCTCAGCATATAACCGGGCGAGCTCCAGTCTAGGCTCATTGTCCACTTTATATATCTTTCATGCATTCTTTCTATTCTCTCTCTCTCTCTCTCTCTCTCTCTCTCTCTCTCTCTCTCTCTCTCTCTTTCTTCCCATCCCCATATCTCTGCTCCATACAGAGCTATGCTTGCTACTAATGAGTCGAATAGTTTTATTTTTCTTACTCAATCCCCTTCGAAAATTATTTTCCCTATCCCTATCCCCGAGACCAGTCTCATTGCTACAGCAGCTTTCCTTACTCTTTCGCCTATATGCACCTCCTGTCCTCCGTTCTTTTGGAATGTGTACTCTAGGTAGCAGAATTCCTTCATCTCTTCTATTTCTTCTTCTTTCCATCTCTATTTTCTTCATTTTACTTCCCCCCTTCCTAGCATAGAAATATATATATTGCTTTTAAAAGTATGAAATAAATAAATAATTAAAATCTCGCAACTGCAGCAAAAAGATTATGTAAAAAAAAATTATAATAAAATTAAAAAAAAACTTAAAAATTAATTAGTAAAAAACAGATTTAAAAAAAACTAAAAATTAAAAACTTAAAAAATTTAATAAAAACAAAAATTATAATAATAAAAAACAATATACAAAAAACAAGAACTTAGAAATTAATTGGTAAAAAGTTTTATACTTGACATTTTATATTTGACACATATATTGTACTTTATTTATATTCGTATATATACATACACAGACAAATAAACACGCGCGCGCGCGCGTATATTTAGTATTAATATTGTAAAATTTCTAAATAAATGATTGAGAAATATTAGATTTGGCGTGACGTCTCCCGACTGTTCTTTTTAGATGTGCAATTAATTATAGCGTAAAAATAAAGTATTTTTTATTATAAATGTATTGAATTTTTAGAAAATTTTATCTCTTCGTATTTTTTATTATTTTAAACTTTTTAAAACTGTTTCTTATTTATTATTATTTCAAACTTTTTAAACTTGTCTTATTTACCGTTTATTTTTTTTAGTTTTTTGTTTTTTTTATTATTATTTAACTTACTTTAGGCAGCAGTCGGAAGTCTATTTTTTTTAAGCTAACTTTTTGCCAATTAATTTTTAAGTTCTTGTTTTTTGTATTTTGTTTTCTATTATTATAATTTTTGTTTTTATTAAATTTTTTATTGTTACATATAAACAAAAAATTGCGGCGGCAGTGTGGTCTAGTGGTAGAGCGCCAGACTCGTAACCTGAGGAACCAGGTTCGAGTCCACTAGAGCCATGTAAATGAAAAACGTTTTTTTTCCGAAGAAACTGCGCCCTCCGTGCAAGATAGGATCTTGTGCGTAAAAACTGGGCTCCGTCTTTCGGAAGAGACGTTAAACCGTTGGTCCAAAGGAAATGGATGAGTGGGATAGGGTTGGGTACGTCCCTTCAAAAACGCCGTACAAGATACTAGACTATGAACCCTACGGGGATCTACAGTAAATAATAGTTTACGAGTTACGAGTTTTATAAACAAAAAATTCATTTTAAGTAGGTACATAATTTTGTAAATTTTATTTTGTAAATTTCTGAGTTTATTTATAAAAAAAAATATTTTTTATAAATAGAACAATACTCTTATGGTAGATTTTGGGCTATTTTGTTAAAAAGAACTTACCTCGAACATTTCTTAAGACTTCATTATAGTTGATAATAAATTGTATGAGACTAGCCATGTTGATGATGTTTCATAAGAAATGGTTCTTGACTTATTTACCAGAAAATCTGAAATATATCAATTTCGTTTATCACATTAAATTATATTGTTGTAAAAAACAAGTAATCGATGTAAATCCGTCATAAATTTATATTCGCTTTGCTTTTGAAAAATCTTGATGCACATTCAATAAAAAAATCGTGCTGTTTTACTATTTTATAATATACTTATTTAATGTGTAACAAATAATATAAATTATAAAGTTAAAATTAATACTTGATAAAATCCTAATAAATAAAAACAAAATAAATAAACAATACAATATAAGAAAGTCACTAAAATAAAAACTGAAATGCCAGAAACAACGTGCAAAGTTATGTAACCGCAAATACTTAATTGCCCAACCAACTACAATATTTTTATATAAAAGAAGATAACAAATTGTTACGTCCTGCGAACTCCATGATTTCCCTTTTTCGCGGGAATTCCTATGCGCCAAAGATAGCCCTTAAGATTAGGATAAGTAAACTGAGCATGGACGGTTATCAATCGGCGAGTGAGCTTTGATCTCTTCACATTCCTTTTTTTTAATGATCAAACTACTTATTTGCTTAGGCGACTAAAAGCCACCTTCCAGGTAAATTACTGACAGACGGGGCATACGTGATCGGATTTTTTATCAGCTTTGTCTGGTCCATAACTATAAACCCGGCGACACGACGCGCCAAAGGAGCCTTAATCCCAGACAGAGTTTGATGAAGATTTTTATTGCATCGAGCGAGTTTTCTAAAACTGCAATGTTTCCGACAAACAGAAACAAGGCCTAAGACGTGCCTGTAAATAAACGTGACGGAAGTTTCTGTTTGCATTAAACCTACCATTAATATTGAGAGATATGCATCGTCTGTTAACACAAAAACAGGGTCGCGAAATAAATAAGAGACCCAGAGCTTAATAAAAGAGAAATTGGCGATAATAAAAAAACAAGATGAGTAACTGGAAGGAGCGATAGGTTGCACCCCCAATAAAACAGTGGGGACCTTACGAAAAGACTCACCAGCAATGAACAGCCTTAAAAATTGATAACCGTCTCTTCCCAGGATAGGCAAAAACTCAAAAATCCACTTAGGTGAGAAACATCCCGCCAACGAGAAATCCTCTAAACGAAAACCAGACACATCCCACAACGAAATCCACCCCTTCCATCCTTTAAACTTTCCTATATAAATCGCGATATCACGGGGCTCACTCTCTTATTGTAGTTCAGCTCCTCTTCAGACAGTTCACCTCTTCACTCCGGTTCATCTCTTACAAGGAGACCTTCAGGCTAACGGATTTTTTTTTTGTACACTGAGGGAAAAATATTGTTGAATCAACAAAACATATTTGCTTGGCAACATACAATCTTTCGGTTTTATTAAATCAACAAAACAATTTTGTTGATTTTTCAATTTATTGATTCAATTATTTATTTTATTGAATTAAGTACACGTCTATTATTTGAACAAAATGAAATAATTGAATTCTGAAAATGGTATCATACAAAATCATTTTTTTAAAGTTAATGATCAATTTTGTTAACTCAATAAAATAATTTTGTTGAACCAAGAACATTAATGTTTTTAAAAATAGTAAATTTATTCAAAGAAATATTTAGTTAATGTTATATTATGTATAATTTTATTATGTATAATTGATAGTATAAAATATTTAGTTAAAAAAAACAAATCAATATAGTCAACAAACAAAATAGTAAAAAAAAAACAAAAAAAATATATTTTGTACAAATATTTTGTTAAGCCAATCAAATCATCTGCTTGGCAACATACAATCTTCCGGTTTTATTAAATCAACAAAATTTTGTTTGAAAAAAAAAAATTATTTCTCTCATCATGTAGTTACTGTACTTGAGGGTCATCACCCAGGCATCAATTTCCCAAAGCATTAAGGCGCACTTTTCAGAAAAACTCGAGATAATCGACTTTGAAGAATTCCGAGCGCGCTACGTACACAGAATTTTAATTTTAATGTAAAATTTATCAATCCATGCTAATTAACAGATATTTAATCATTGTTTTTAATGAAAAACTTACATCTTATTTTGAATTGCTTGAAAAATCGCACTTTGTGTTCAAGTAATTTTAAAATTCGAATATTTATAATAAATTGAAATTTTGGTACAAAAATGAAAAACGTCAGGTAGGAAATAAAATACTTTTATATTTTTGAAAATTACGAGAAAATACAGCGCAAAAATGATATATAGTATACAGTCGTTTTACACGTCAATATTGCACGAACCAGGATGATATTTATCGTAAAAGCAAGGGAAACAGTAAGTTTCACGGCATCTAGCACATCGTATGAACGCAGATATTTTACAAGAGCAAGGTTTTTTTAAATTTCTGTTGAAAAACACACTTCATTGACGTTCATAAAAATGTCTCTGTCATCACAAAGGCTTGGAGCAAACCACGCGTATCGAATCATGTTCTTAAAGATTGGAGAGAACAGCTGGTGATGTACAATAGATTTAATTTTAATGCAATCTTTATGATTCGATACGCGTGGTTCGCTTCAAGCCTTTGTGATGACAGAGACATTTTTATGAACGTCAATGAAGTGTGCTTTCCAACAGAAATTTAAAAAAAAACCTTGCTCTTGTAAAATATCTGCGTTCATACGATGTGCTAGATGCCGTGAAACTTACTGTTTCCCTTGTTTTTACGATAAATATCATCCTGGTTTGTGCAATATTGACGTGTGTAAAACGACTGTATACTATATATTTCATATCATATAATTCACTTTTAAAAATTAAACAATATTTTTATTAATATCATTTTTGCGCTGTATTTTCTCGTAATTTTCAAAAATATAAAAGTATTTTATTTCTTACCTGACGTTTTTTATTTTTATACCAAAATTTTAATTTATTATAAATATTCGAATTTCAAAATTACTTGAACACAAAGTACGATTTTTCAAGCAATTCAAAATAAGAAGATGTAAGTTTTTCATTGAAAACGATGATTAAATATCTGTTAATTAGCATGGATTGATAAATTTTACATTAAAATTAAAATTCTGTGTACATAGCGCGCTCGGAATTTTTCAAAGTCGATTATCTCGAGTTTTTCTGAAAAGCACGCCTTAATGCTTTGGGAAATTAATGTCTGGGTGATGACCCTCAAGTACAGTAAGTACAAAAAAAAAAAAAGAAAAAATCCGTTAGCCTGAAGGTCCCCTTGTTAGATCAAATTCTCTTCTGTTAATGTTCCAATAATGTTCTATTAAACGTCAATTAAATCGACGGAACACACTGGTTATGGAATCAGTAAAATCAAACGTCTTAAAACCTTAAATAACCTTAACCTCATTTCAATGGCGGTGTCTTTATTTTCCATGCATAAATTCTTGTCTCTTTGTTTTCACTCCGCGAACATTTTTTTATATTTTGTTTTTAGTTGCGATTTAATTTAGTTTCAAATACACATATACACCACACGTACACTTAGTTAAAGAATTATGTAATTCAATGCTGATTTTGATTGTAATAATAGCGGGCAGGATGTCCATTTCCAAATAGGTTTCCCCTTAGAAATCCTGCCCGATTACCCCCGCACTTTTGTAACACCCGTGATCCTTTCCTTCGCTTCCCAGTATTTCTTATCCTAATCCTGGGGTTGAACGTAACGAATATAAAAAATAATAATTACCCGTTTTTCATGATCAATATTCATTCGTAAGAGAAAAAATAATAGCACACTAAGAAAATAATGACAATTACCTAAGACACGTTCCTGATGTACGTACGTGCCAGTAAGATTTACGAAGACGGGTGTTCTAGCTAAACTGTTGGAATTGCAATTAAAAGTTGATACGCTCACTATTGGAGTCAGAGATTCTAAATCTAAGTAAATCGTACGAGTACGTATACATCATATGCATAATGATATCCGGTTCTTTTTTATATAGCTTTCATGTACAACACGTTATGTAAACTATAGATTATCAGTATCTGGGAGGCATCTTATATTAAGTATTGAAATAAAGCCTTGGAATATATGTTTCCTCCGTCTATCTCACGATTCACGACTTGAATCTGATATCTCTGCTAATGAGCTCTTATGTCTATTTTTACAAATGTAGATTAATTCGTAGTAAACACACTTTAACTTAAATGCTTAACTCAACGACTTCAGTCTTTAACTTACCTTTTGTCTTTTTCTAATTCTAAGAATTGGAAAAAAATAAAAGATAATTTTTGTAATTCTTAGAACTAGAAAAATATAAAAGGTAAGTTAAACCAACATTAAAATCAATTTACATTGGCAAAAAATAGACATTAGTAGGACATTATAGCTGACGCGCTAAACTGAAAACTAAGTAACATTATAATAAATGACTCACTTTGAATGACGACGTAAAGAAACTTTTATATCCGTTTCAAATCCGTATACGTCGATTATTTCAATTTAATTGGTTATCAATATCTTAAATATCAAATTAACGTTAAATCGACGTCACCTTTCCGACTGTGTGTAGAGACCCGGGAAAAAATGTTTATATACAATTTTATCTAATTATATATAACTTTGTAGATATAATTATACATGGATTTTGACTTGATCTAATTATATATAAATAGATAAAATTGTATATGATTATATGTAATTAGATCAAACTATGCATACTTTATATATATAATGAATAGAAATGATTAGATATAATTATATTGCTACCTCATAGAGAAAGCTTTGTTTTCGTGAATTTTGTATATAAACCTTCAATTACGTTTAAGTTGGGTTTAGTCAACCAAATTTTAAAAAATTATATATGAAATAGGGGTAGAATAAAGCAACAAAGAAATTGGTTTTTGAGTTTTTTCTGCCAATATGTTCAGATTGTTGTAAAACGTCAAAATATCGTCTTAAAAAAAATGTCCGTATGTGTGTGTGTGTGTGTGTGTGTGTGTGTGTGTGTGTGTGTGTGTGTGTGTGTGTGTGTGTGTGTGTGTGTGTGTGTGTGTGTGTGTGTGTGCATATTTGATGTTGTGGTTGCTCTAACTTCCGCAAATATTGAGATATCGGGCTGTTTTTTTTTCAATCGATAGAGTATCATTCAAGGAAGGTAGGTATTGAATTTGGCGATGATCGGTAAAAGGGTTCTTTTTTTAAAAAATTTTGAATTTTTTTTTAAATGTCCGTGGTTGCTCTAACTTCCGCAAATATTGAGATATCGGGCTGTTTTTTTTTTTTTTTAATCAATAGAGTATCGTTCAAGGAAGGTTGGTATTGAATTTGGCGATGATCGGTAAAGGGGTTCTTTTTTAAAAAAAATTTAGAAACTTGCACATTGCTTCCTCATAGTGTTTAAGTGTGCAAGTAGAAACTTGCACATTGCTTTCTCATAGTTTTTAAGTGTGCAAGTAGAAACTTGCACATTGCTTCCTCATAGTTTTTAAGTGTGCAAGTAGAAACTTGCACATTGCTTCCTCATAGTTTTTAAGTGTGCAAGTAGGAACTTGCACATTGCTTCTTCATAGTGTTTAAGTGTGCAAGTAGAAACTTGCACATTGCTTCCTCATAGTTTTTAAGTGTGCAAGTAGAAACTTGCAATTTGCTTCCTCATAATTTTTAAGTGTGCAAGTAGAAACCTGCACATTGCTTCCTTATAGTTTTTAAGTGTGCAAGTAGAAACCTGCACATTGTTTCCTCATAGTTTTTAAGAGTGCAAGTAGAAACTTGCACATTGCTTCCTCATAGTTTTTAAGTGTGCAAGTAGAAACCTGCACATTGCTTCCTCATACTTTTTAAGTGTGCAAGTAGAAACCTGCATATTGCTTTCTTATAGTTTTTAAGTGTGCAAGTAGAAACCTGCACATTGCTTCCTTATAGTTTTTAAGTGTGCAAGTAGAAACCTTTGCTCACAAAGCTTCCTCTATGAGGAAGCCAAAACAAATAAATACTAATAATTATACATCGAATAAAATAAAAGCTTCCTCATAGAGGAAGCTTTGTGAGCAAAGGTTTCTACTTGCACACTTAAAAACTATAAGGAAGCAATGTGCAGGTTTCTACTTGCACACTTAACAACTATAAGAAAACAATATGCAGGTTTCTACTTTTTTTGGATACAATTAGATCAAATCTTTAATGGGTCCATTTTTGTAATAAATATGTAGAATCAAAAGTGAAATGATTTATTCCATATATTATAACTTGGCACTGCTTGAGACAGTGCCGTGTCTCTTGATACCGTTTTTATACTACTGCCCGAGAAAAAATAATTTTGACTAATCATATATAAATGTATATGATTCTGTATAGAATCATAAATAAATATATATGGGTATATTTATGATCATGTATATTTACATCTTGTTCCTTGTATGATTGTAATCATACAAGGAGCAAGATGTAAATATACATGATCATAAATATACCCATATATATTTATTTATGATTCATATATGATTAGATCTAATCAAGCCTGACTCATATCTGACTGTATATAAATTCATATATGATGATATTTAAATCTATGTATGATTCTATCTAATCATGACTGATATGAACTCGCACCTGACTATATGTGAATTTATATATAACTAGATATATACCCATATATAATTGTGCGTATTTAGATCTGACCATTTCTATGCTGATGTGACTAATATATTCTAATTCGTATGAGTAGGTACAGATTCATATATGATTAGATCTGATCAAGCCTGACTGTATATGAATTCATGTATGATAATATATATCGAGATGTCAAAATTTCGAGATGCTTCCAACTGTGTTGCCTCGCGTATATTAGAGTCACGGGGTCTCGCTTCGCGCGTACTTGGCGCGAGACACTACCTCTCTTGACTCTTGATATATATATATATATATATATATATATATATATATATACTAGCTGGTTACCCGGGCTTCGCCCCGGAAGACATGTGTAGTAAGACACACAAATAGTCTCACTCTAGCCCCCCCCCCTCTCTCTCTCTCTCTCCTCTCTCTCTCTCTCTCTCTCTCTCGCTCTCTCCCCCCCCTCTCCCTCTCCCTCTCCCTCTCCCTCTCCCTCTCTCTCTCTCTCTTTCCCTCTCTCTCCCTCTCTCTCCCTCCCTCTCTTTCCCCCCCCTCTCTCTCTTTCTCTCTTCATATACTTTTGATAAAAATTCGGTTAATTCTTTGAACTAAAAAATTGGAAAAATTAAAAAAATCGGTTTTCAGAAAATTATTAACAAAAAACTATACACATAGTAACATTCCCCGGAAAATTCTACCCCTATTTCATATACTTTTGATAAAAATTCGGTTCAGGACTTTGGCCTGGGCGGTATTAAGGAATCCGTGAAAACACGTTTTACTCCTTTTCACCCCATTAGGGCTCGAATTTCTAAAAATCCTTTCTTAGTGACACTCCCCGGAAAATTCTACCCCTATTTCATATACTTTTGGTCAAAATTCGGTTCAGGGGTTTGGGCTGGGCGTTGATGAGTGAGTGAGTGAGTGAGTGAGTGAGTGAGTGAGTCAGGACATCTTCCTTTATATATATAGATATATATATCTATATATATCTAGGATTGAATCGCCTCCTCAAATGTAACAGGGGTATCTGTTCTACAATAATTTGCGACACTATTTCTATTTTTCATTTTATACTCGTCATAACGATCGGGGCAGCTTCTAGTTCTTTCTGATCTTCTCGGAATTTTAAGTTGATTTTCATTTTCTTTAATTTTTAATTTATCATTTATTGGACTTTCAAACGTTTCATCTAAAGATTCTTCGCTTTCAGACTTTCTCTCATTTTCCGAACTAGTACCTACATCTGACTCGTCACAATCTAATCCTATACATTTTTCCGCTTCTTCTATAACCTCAACGTGTCTAGCTACGATCACTTTATTATTTATTAATACTCGATAACCATTTTCACTATACCCGAGTAAAATTCCTTTTTCCGCCTTTTTATCCCATTTTGACGTTCTTTTTTGTTCTGGCTTCCTAACAAACACTTTACTCCCATATATTTTTAAATGTGATACATCCGGTCTTTTTCCAAAAAATATTTCATATGGTGTTTTCTTCTCAATTGTATTAGTTAACGTGCGATTTTTTAAATACGTTGCCGCATGAACTATTTCCGGCCAATATTTTTTTCCTACTTGTGCTTCATCTAATAAGCAACGCGACATGTCCATTATCGACCTATTAAATCTTTCCGCAACACCATTTAATTCATGTACATATGCGGGACACGGCGAAATTACGATCCCTTTACTCTTTGCAAATCCAAAAACTTCCTTATTTAAAAATTCTTTTCCGTTATCACATCTTAAATATTTTACTCTTTTACCGGTTAAATTTTCACATTCGTTAATGTAGTCTTTAATGCACTCACTAACTTCAGCTTTAGATTTTATGGTGTATACTCTCGCAATTTTGCTATAATCATCGATAAATGCTATAAAACCCTTTTCACCTCTAAATCCCGTTGTTCGAAACGGTCCACAAACATCAGTGTGAACTATCTCTAATATTTCTTTCGCTCTATATCTGTTATCTTTAAACGGTACATTGTGCATTTTATTTTCTATACATGTTTTACATTTCAAGAATTCGCCATCAAGTTCACTCGGTATACCCTTTAACAGCTGATTCTTACATAACACATTTAAGTATTTAAAGTTTACATGCCCTAACAACCTGTGCCATTTCTCTTTCGAACTCACGTTGCTACCTTTCTTATTTATATAATTAACTGTAGAATCACTTACTCTAACTCTACTTTTCATGTGATACAACCCATTTATCTTTTCTGCCACCGCCATCATATTTCCATTTTTATCAAATATTTTTGCCAAATTCTTTTCCGAGACTATCTTATTATTATCCGTTATTTTACTAAAACTTATCAAATTCAAATTCATATTCTTAACGTACAATACGCCTTTCATGTTTATTTCAGTCTGTTTACCAAAAGCATCAAAGTAACTTACAATATTTCCTATCTTAGTCGCCTTTACGGTTTTATTATCTCCTAAATATACGTTTATTGGACTTTTCAAAATTTCGAAATTCTCAAAGTAACTGTCATTGTTTACGATATGATCCGTACTACCGCTGTCTAATATCCACTCGATATCGTTACAATGTCTATCGTTTACCTTACTATTATACGCATTAGCTGTATTTCTCTCGACCTTGGCTATCCAAGAGCCTTTGTTTTCTTCTTCCTTCGGCTCGTTCCAGCGACTCGTGCTTTGTCCGTTGCCTGCGTCTACTTGAGAATTATGCGCACTCGTTCCTCGTCGATGTTGTCCTCTATATATATATATATATAAGGATTGTTTATATATATAAGTACCGTCGTCTGTATGTATGTATGTATGTATGTATGTATGTATGTATGTACGCAAACTACTCATTCGTTAGTGGACCGAATCCTTATCGAAAGTATATGAAAAATATATATTATATATAAATTGTATGTAAATTGAAAATATAATATAAAATTAATATCGATTAAACTTGATATATATAAATTGTATGTAAATTGAAAATATAGTATAAAATTATTATCGATTAAACTCGATTAAAAATTTATATAAAAAAGATAACACTCGATTAAAAATTCATATAAAAAAGACAACTTCGTAAGTTGACAGTTTCACATATCATATGTCATTTTGTGACATATGTTATTTGCAAATTGTAAGGAAAAGACAGAAAGAGGAGAGAGAAGAAAACGGATATTCGCACATTCTGAGATAGATAGATAGATAGATAGATAGATAGATAGATAGATAGAGAGAGAGAGAGAGAGAGAGAGAGAGAGAGAGGAGAGAGAGAGAGAGAGAGAGAGAGAGAGGAGAGAGAGAGAGAGAGAGAAGGGTACGTATCTTAAACATCAAATTTATATGTCAAAAATTTACGTCTTTCCATTTTCATTTCTTTGCTTTATTTTCTTTTTATTTAATTATCTTATTGATTTTTTGTCTTTTGTTCTGTTTTTCTTATCTCTTATCTATATAAGTTTAATTATATATTTTTCCTTTCACAGATATTTAATTTTATAGAAGAAAACTGACGTTAAAAACCTATTTTATCCTGTTCCTGTTATAAAGATTTTTCCATGTTGCCTGTTCCTATTTTTCAATTATTTTCTATTTAAAGGTAAATAATAATTTTATTTTTTATAATAATTATTCCACTCTTAAAAAGGCCGTGTTTAAAAAGAATGTTAGAAATATCCTTTTTATAATAATATATACATTGGCTACCACTTTTAATGTTAATTTTAATCTTTACTATGAAATTATTTATTGTGGTTTATTGTTTTATATTGTAATATATTTTATCTATTATTATAAGTTATAAATTCAATGAAAGCGATAGATCAATGTATATGTTGTATCTATTAAATATTTAATATTTTATCTATTATTATAAGTTAATAAATTCACTGAAAGCGATAGATCAATATATATGTTGCAATAAAAAATTTATACAATATTATACAAATTAAAAATTTATATATAGATACAAGAGATAGATTATACATTTTTTGTATATACATTTATATGTATTTATTACATATTTAATTATCTTATTGATTTTTTGTCTTTTTATATATATATATATATATTTATATTTATATATATATTTTTTTGTTTTTTGTATATATATATATATATATATCTATATATTACTATATATATATATATATGTATATATATCTATATATATATCTATATATATATATATATCATCATTTATATATATAGTACCGTCGTCTGTATGTATGTATGTACGCGAACTACTCATTCGTTAGTGGACTAAATTTTTACCAAAAGTATATAAATAGGGGTTAGAATTTCCCGGGGATGAAAATGTCGTGGTTAATTTTTCGTTACCGATCTTTTTGGAAACCGATCTTTAATTTTTCAAATTTTTCGGGAATAATTGACCGGAATCACATTCGTTAGTGGACCGAATTTTTATCAAAAGTATATGAAATAGGGGAGTAGAATTTCCCGGGGGAGTTCCATGATGTGTATTTGTTTTTTGTTACCGATTTTCTGGAAACCGGTTTTTCTAATTTTTTCTAATTTTTTTTAATTTTTCGGGGAAATAATTGACCGAATCTCATTCGTTAGTGGATCGAATTTTTACCAAAAAATATATGAATACCTTAATATCCCCATTATATCTTACAAAGAAGCGAGGATTAAATATGACAGTCATGTAAAATGTAAATGTAAATGTTTTTTAACAGTAATTTTAAAGAATTATTGATTAATTAACCCAAATTTTTTTAAAAATGTTCCGTGGTTGCTCTAACTTTTTTAGGAAATTTGGAGATTGCTCGCTCGCATCTTTGTACAGCGACCGTTCAAGAAAAGCAAATATCCAGTAAATATTTACATAACAGAGTATAATGTGGATGAAGAAAGAATACGTGGTGATTATTTATTATCGACATTAAATGCTGAGCAAAAACACGTATACGATATTGTTATGCGAGCAATTGAAAATCAAAATGAACTTCATCGGTTATTTTTTATTGACGGGTTTGCAGGAAGTGGTAAAACCTATTTATTTAACACATTTCTAAGTGTTATTCGAGGAAGAAACGAGATAGTTCTTCTATGTGCCTCGACTGGAATTGCAGCAACACTCTAAAAGGAGGAAGAACTTATCACTCTCTATTCAAGCTTTCAATTCCAATTGATGATAGTGTTAAATCCAATATCAGAGGAAATTCTCAAGCTGATTACGAGAACTGATTATTGCCAAACTAATCATATGGGATGATGTGAGCATGACTGTTGGACATGCTTTAACAGCAGTTGATAAACTTTTAAGAGATTTAATGAAGAATCCTCGACCATTTGGAGGAAAAGTAATTTATTTGCAGGAGATTTTAGACAAAATCTTCCCGTAGTGCCACATGCACAGAAAGCAGCCATAATTGAGTCGACTGTAAAATACAGTTCTATATGGAGGAATGTAACTCAGGTTAAACTAAAGCAAAATATGAGAACTGGGGGAAGAAAACGAATTGCAAATTGGTTAATGCAACTTGGAGATGGTAAATTATCAAATACGGATGGACTACATCTCGATACAATTGAAATTCCTCAGAATTTTATATCAAAAGAATCTCTTATGCTGAAATTTTTGGTGATAGAATCACCATGGAACAGATTAAAGAAAA
Source organism: Temnothorax unifasciatus (assembly GCA_030770225.1). Classification (NCBI taxonomy): domain Eukaryota; kingdom Metazoa; phylum Arthropoda; class Insecta; order Hymenoptera; family Formicidae; genus Temnothorax; species Temnothorax unifasciatus. The sequence continues at coordinate 74,970 of JASTWK010000806.1, forward strand.
TCCAGATCGAATGATTCTTTGTCCTAAGAATGAGGATACATTCAAAATTAATGACGAAATTCTTTGTCTAATGGAAGGAGAAGGAAAAAGAGTATCTCTCAATTGACTCTATTGTAAGTGATGATCCACAAGAGCAATTGAATTTTCCAACTGAGTTTTTAAACTCTCTGACACCTTCTGGAATGCCAGTTCATCGACTTAAAATAAAAGTCAGTGCTACAATAATCCTATTAAGAAATTTAAATACTAAAAAAGGACTCTGTAATGGCACAAGATTATTGTTACTAATTTGAAAAATAAATCTAATTTATGCAGAGGTTCTAACTGGTCCTGCTCGAGGACAGATTGTCTTTATTCCAAGGATGGATTTAATTACAAGTGATTTGGAACTGCCATTTAAGTTTAAACGAAGACAGTTTCCTATTCGAGTGTCATTTGCTATGACAATCAATAAATCACAAGGATAAAGTTTAGAAAAAGTTGGGATTTATTTGCCACATCCTGTATTTGCTCATGGTCAACTTTATGTGGCATTTTCTAGAGCAACCAGAAAGAAAAGTGTAAAAATTAAGATTGATGAATTAAGCAATCAAGGACATCTAATAGAAGGAAGTAAAAAATGTTTTACAAAAAATGTAATATACAGAGAAATTTTATAAATTGAAAAATTATAAATTGTATAAATAAATAATATAATAATTAAAATGTTAATAAAATATATATTTAAAATTTTTAAATAAATTACATGAAAAATTATAAATATTAAAATTGTAAAAGTAATTTTACAAATATAATTAATTTTTAGTATGAGTGTAAGTGTGCAATACGAGGTACGTTTTGAAATGTCAAAAAGAAAATTGCGATCGATTCCCTTGAAATTGGTACCAAAATTTTTATTTATAGTGGTACAGTTATTTTTATTTATAGTGGAATAGGCCTACTGGGGAAACCACTAAAAAAACGCATTTACAATAGTACCTCAAGAGCGATGCGGAAATCTATTGGCGTTAAATGTAAATATACGCTAGCACCTATTTGCGTGTTTTATTACATATGTCCTCCGGGGCTAAGCCTTTATAGATCTATAATTTCTTAGCTTTGAGGCCCGCGCGAAGCGCGGGCAGAAACGCTAGTAG
>JASTWK010000807.1:0-76105 GCA_030770225.1 Temnothorax unifasciatus
GATGTCCAGTTGTATTTCATTTGGTCGAGGATAATTTTCCGATACCACAAATGGGATCTGGGTTCAGAATGTCTTTAAACAATTTCAAGTAAAGGTTAATTATGAGCAAAATCATTAGAATGGAATAATACTTATATTCCCTTTGAAGAAAAAGAAACTTTCATTATTCCTCCGAGATGTATTTCACAGATGCATATTAGAGTCGCAAATCCAGAACTAAAAGAAGGATATGTACCGCGATTAAACGTGACGAAGGGCATTTACTTAGGAGATGCTTTAGTTACGGTAAAAGACGACAGGGCATATCTGCAAGTATAAATACGAATGATAAAGAAGAAACAATATTATTACCCACAATCAAAATATATGAGTTGAAACAATTGAAAGCAAATCTCTAATTCAAATACAAACCCGGACTACTTAGGTAGCTCCATTCGTAATTCAAAATTCAAATTCAAACTCGGACTGCTTAGGTAGTTTCCACTCATAATTCTAATTCAAATTCAAATTCGGAAACTGCTTTAGGTAGTTCCATTCAATATTTCAATTCAATTCAAATTCTAACTCAACTCTGATTTTAACTCAAGTTCAAGATCTTGTTTTCACATTAATAAGAAGAAAGAAAAGCAAAAATAATTAAAGCATTAAGACTAGAACATTTAAATACTGAAGAACGATTACATGTTGAAGAATTAATTGAAAAAAGTTCAGATTGCTTTCACTTGCCTGAGAAAAACTTGAACATACAAATGTTTTAAAACATCGAATTCCAACGGTAAATGAAATACCAATACATACACGACAATACAGATTTCCAGTAATTCATAAAGACGAAATAAATAAACAGGTAAATGAATTATTAGATCAGAATATAATTAAGGCGTCAAAATCTCCATATAACACGCCTGTGTGGATAGTCCCTAAGAAGCCAGATTCAAAGGGGAATAACGGTGGAGAATGGTGTTAGATTTCCGCGACCTAAATGATAAGACAGTAGGTGACGCATATCCACTTCCAAACATAACGGAGATATGGATCAGCTGGGCGGCGCGAAATATTTCTCGGTATTTGACCTTGCTTCAGGTTTTCATCAAATCAAAATGCATCCAGCTGATAGTCATAAAACAGCATTTTCAACGCCATATGGACATTATGAATTCGATCGAATGCCTTTTGGATTAAAAAAAGCACCGGCAACCTTTCAAAGATTAATGGATTTAGTGCTTACAGGAATGCAATGGTAATGAAATTTTTGTGTATTTAGATGACATAGTATTATACTCAAGTTCCCTTACAGAACATGCAATTAAATTTGAAAAATTAATTAAACGATTACGCGAAGCAAATTTAAAGCTACAACCAGATAAATGCGAATTTTTAAGAAAAGAAGTTACTTATTTAGGACATATAATAGGGGAAAATGGAGTCCGTCCAGACCCTAAAAAGATAGAAGCAGTACAAATTTTCCAATTCCAAAAGTGCCAAAAACATAAAACAATTTCTTGGATTGGCTGGATATTATCGTAGATTTATTCAAGGATTTTCAAAAGTAGCTAAACCATTGACTAATTTTAAAAAAGGACATTGATTTTAAATGGGGGGACAAAGAACAAGAAAGCTTTGATATATTGAGAAATGCATTATGTCATGAACCAATATTACAATATCCTGATTTTACTAAACCTTTTCTTTTAACAACTGATGCATCTGGAACTGCAATTGGTGCAATTTTAAGTCAGGGACAAATAGGGAAAGATCAACCAATAGTTACGCTTCGAGGGTACTAAATGAAGCTGAGAAAAATTATTCTACAATTGAAAAAGAATTATAGCAATAGTTTATGCTGTGCAACATTTTAGGCCTTATCTTTATGGTAAAAATTTAAATAATAACTGATCATAAACCTTAACCTGGCTTCATAAATTGAAAGATCCTACTTCACGATTAGCGAGATGGAGAATTAAATTATCTGAATACGATTATGAAATAATTTACAAACCCGGAAAATAAATGCTATGCTGATGCTTTATCGAGAAACCCTGTGACAAATATATTTCCAATACATCCTTCATTTGATGAAATTGAAGAGTGCCCAGAAGATGATGAAGCAAGACAAAGAATGCTAATCCTAAACCTGTGCCAGTTTCGCCAAGAAGGGAATGATGACAGAAGAACCAGAGCCGGTAGTTACAGGAATGCAAACACGTAATGCAGAGAAATCGGAAGGGGAAAGCATACCCTTTACTAAAAGGAATTGGAAGAAACCGCCGTTTATTGAACATATAGTCCATGCAGAAATACACAATAATTAATAATCAGGAAAACAATAATGAATCTTTAGAAATACATAATAACTCAGAAAATCAGATAAACAATAATGAATCTTTAGAAATACATGATAACCCAATAGATCAGATAGATAACGATGAATCTTTAGAAATACATGATAATTCAGTAAATCAAATAGACAATAATGAATCTTTAGAAATGCACAATGATCCAATAAATCAGATAATTAATACTGAATCCTCACCTTTAAAAACGTCAAATATTACAAATAACACTCAAAACGAAACACTTGAAATAGAAACATCTTTAGAAAACATAAACAACAATGACATGAATACTTTAATTAGCGACAATGAAAATATAAATACTTTAAATTCACAAATAATTATACCATCTAATCTTTTAGAAATACTAAATAGTTTAACAGGAGATTGTGAAAGTTATGAGATTTATCAAAATGAGCCTACACATGTAAATCATTGCGAAGACCACACGAAAATTACAGAGGAAAGAACCAACGACGACAACCCGAAAGATGACCAGGAAGATCAAGTTACTGACGATAGCGACTCCGAGGAAGAAGAAGAAGTAGAGCGAAGTGAAGAAGAAAGAGACAGCAACAGTGAAGAAGATATAGACACAACATTCAATGAACTTACGAATACAGACGAGACTTTGGACAGAACTGAAAAACAAATAATAACGCGTGGATAAAAACACAGTGTAATAAATAGTCGCGATCAAATATTTATGAGAAAAGAAAATTATTTATATTTCTTAACCGCAAATGGTAAACCTTGTGACGAAGGATCGAAGCAACTTCATAATCAAAATTTGATACCAAAGATAAAACAAAGTAAATCAGGAAACATTGAAATTATTAAAAGGGGAAATAAAATTCATTTAATTTTAATTTGCAAAGAAGATGTTAAAGAAAAGATGAATAGAGAAACATTAATTAAACTTACATTTAAATTACGAGAAGTAATAAAGGAAAACTCAATTAAAATATTAAATGTTGCAAAAACAAAGAAAATAGATAATATTCAATGGGAGGAAATTTTAAATCAAATTCAAAAAACATTGCTTGGAATTTCAATCAAATTAATAATATGTCATGGGTTAGTAACAATACCGGAAATTAAAAAAAAAAAGATATTATTGAAGAAGCTCATTCATCGAAAATCGGGGGACATAAAGGAATAACCAAAACTTATAATCGAATTAGACAAAATTTTATTGGGGAAACATTAAAGCTGATATTCAAAATTATATTAGTCAATGTTTGCAATGTCAAATTAAAAAATTAGTTAGAGTTAAAACTAAACAGCCCATGCTAATCACTGACACATCATTTTCGTCATTCGAAAAAATATCAATGGATATAGTCGGACCATTACCTGAAACCACCAAAGGAAATTCCTACATCCTAACAATCCAAGATCATCTCACAAAATTTTCCCTAGCTATACCTTTAAAATCAATAACTGCTGTTCAAGTAGCTGATGCGTTATTAAAATACTTTATTTGCATTTCGGAGCACCTAAAATAATTTTGACTGATCAAGGCACAAATTTCATGAGTAATTTAATGAAAAGATTTACCAAACAATTCAAAATTAAACAATATAGAACAACTGCCTTTTATCCACAAGCAAATGGAGCTTTGGAAAGGTCACATTTAATATTAGTTGAATATTTAAAACAATATGTGAATAAATTTACAGAATGGGATGATTTATTAGAATATGCTACCTTTTCATATAATACAAGCACTCATGAATCTACTGGATATACTCCATATGAGTTGGTATTTGGAAAAACAGCCAGACAACCATCCAGTGAAATTGTTAATGACATTGGAAAAGAAAAAACATATGATGATTATCTATATCAATTAATGACAAATATTCATGATTTACAAGAATTGGCTCGAGAATGCTTGATTGCATCAAAATTAAAAACAAAATATTATTACGATAAAAAGATTAATCCACAAACCTTTCAAATAAATGATCAAGTTTTTCTTTTAAATGAACCAAAGAAAGGTAAACTAGGAGACCAATATTCTGGTCCACATATAATAACAGATATTTTACCTAATGGAAATATTAAACTCTTATTTAAAGGAAAGTCAAAAATTGTTCATTCAAATAAAATCAGAAAAGTAAAATATAAATAAGATTAAAGGTGTACCGCGCAACATTTTTAATCTTATAAAATAATATACTAATAAACCTTTTTCTTAAATTGTAATTAACACAGATGAAGATGATCCTGATAATCACCCTACTTCTCAATATTCAACAAATATACGGAATCATTGGATACGACTGCGGGACTTCAATGTGACGACTGTCTCGTTATTGGAAATAGAAGAATGCAACATACCGTTAATAGAACCACATATAGAGGAACTAATATTCAATTGTTACAACTTGCGAAATTTGATACAATCTATGTAATTCAATGTAAAATTTCAATATCAAGAACAATTTATTACTGCGGAATGCACTCACATATAGCAACTGTAACTAATGCGCAAGCAGAATATATTATCGATACAACGGTTGATCAATGTAAAAATATGCATAAGACAGGAACACTTATTATAAATGTTAATAATGTAATCAATGGGTTAAAAGTAAATCACACAACGTTGCGACCAATCACTTTTGCGGGATCAGTAACAACAGACGGACAATGTTTTGGAACACAATATTCAGATCCCTATGGGACATGGCAAAATGTAGTTGTGCAAGGAATAATAACCATTAGTCTAAATTCTCATCAAGCAGTAACTAATATAGAAACAAATCAGGTACATTTAAAAACAGGGACAACCTGTCAATATTCAGATGGAAATTGTATTGATATTGAAGGAAAATATACTTTTTGGGAAACAATACCCAACGATTATTGTAAATTCAATCATTATGACGTATTATATGAAGGAAAAGCAAATAAGATGGTCAGTGATGTAGATAAAAATTTGCAAATTATTTATTCCTTGTCAACTAAAGATGTTACTTTTGCGTTAACACAAATGGGAGAAGAGCTTCTTTGTGGATATACGTTAATTAAAACAGAACATCCAAAACTTGTAATTTTAGAAATTAAAAAAGGAGAATCTTTTGCGCATAAGCGCCGTATATCAGTAGAAAATTTAGATATTTTTGCTTACATAAATTCAAAATTCATTTACGTAGAAAGACACATACGCACACAAATGAACCGTTTATACACAGATGTATTAACACAACGCTGCAACTTGGAACGACAAGTAATGAAGAATGCACTGAGCCTAGCAATCCATGCTCCAGATGATTTTGCGTATCAAATTATGAAAGGACCCGGATATATGGCGGTGATCTCTGGAGAAGTCGTACATATAGTTAAATGCACACCGGTGGACGTTAAGTATCGACACACGCAAGAATGTTATCAACAGCTACCAGTATCTAGAGGAAACGAAACGTATTTCTTAGCGCCGAGGACTCACATCTTATTTAAAACAGGAACGCAGACTACATGTAGCCGTATTATTCCAACAATGTATCTTTTAAATGATGGATGGTATCGAATAACACCAATTCTGGAATACAGCAAATCACCAGCGATTTTAAAACCGAATAGTAAACCTACGTGGCAATATAATGATCCTGCACCTTTGGCAGCAAGCGGCATTTATACTAATAATGAACTTGAAAATTTAAGGGATCAAATAATGTTCCCAGCAGAAAGAAATGGAATTTTAAACACAATGGCGCGCGGCGTAAAGGGAGAACCAGTACAAACACAAGGAATATCTCTCTCTCACCTTCTAGATGAAAATTCATTGGAAAAAATCACGGAAAACGCTTGGAAGAAAATTTGGGGAACGTTTTTATCCATCGGCAACGCAAGTGCGGGAGTAATTGGATTATACTTCTGCATAAGAACAACTAAATTAATAGTGGATACCATCATACATGGTTATGCACTTCACACTATTTACGGATGGTCAATTTATTTAATTGGAGCGCTATGGGACTCAGTGACGAATTTGCTGTTACATTTAGCAAGAGGAACAACACGAAAAGAAAAGGCTCAAACATCATTAAAATCGTCAACAGAAACAACAAAAACACAAGAAACACCAACACAAGTAATAACAGAAAATGAAAACTCAGAAACAAATACATTACATTCACAACAACATACAAGTAATATTATTTGCTCTGCTCCTGAAATTGAAATTAAAGATATTAAGAACAAAACAGTTATCCACAATGAAACTCAAGACCTATACCCGCGATTATAAACGAAGAAAAATAAACTCTAAATTCTTTAAGAAACAATAGGTATCATATTCGAGGCATCGGGCTTCGGTTTACGTTAGAGATAAGTGGGCTGCCCGAGGGACAGGACAGCTCGCAAATGTAAGTTAGTCCAAAATCAGACACAGCGAAAGTCAGACGAATTTCTTTAAAAAAAAAAGTCAGTGAAAGGAATTAAGGTATTTACACTAAATAAATAATTAAATTATACATAAACAATAGAATAGTTTGTTAAAATTAACACGAATATATATAAATAGCAAAATGATGAGACCGGATTTAATCGATGAAGAAGGGGAGGAACAGTCAATCGACGGTTCAATCAACGAAGAAGAAGAGGAACAGTCAATCGACGGTTCAATCAACGAAGAAGAGGAGGAACAGTTAATCGACGGAGTTCGACCGTCGGATGATCCGGAGAGATTTGGAATACTTCTACGAAGCATATGTATTCGTAGATGGGAAGAAGAACCGTTAGTTCTCGTGAGCCGGTCCTGGCCGCGGGAAAAACTGTGTTTTGGGTGTTACTACGATATGCTACCGGTACTTCAGGACGGAGAGGAAATACCATCAGTAGGTGACTTCCAGGTCAAAATGGATTGGCACTCCTTGAGCTCTCCTAGATATGGTCTCGGGATAGGCGTCAAGGTTGCGTGCGTCGTGTGTGACGACGTCATACTTGGAATAAGACCAGCACGGCGGTGTAAAGAGTGTATAAGGGTGTTCCTACAAAATAAGGACATATTTGAGGCAGAAGAAGAACATCGGGAGAACTTTGAAATTAAAGTGCGAAATCATTAAAAAAATAATAATAATAATAAATAAGTGATTACATATGAATACACATCGATTCTACTAACAATTATATATTATTATTATATGCATTAGTTTTAGCCTTTTAGTTATATTTAGCTTTAGCTTATATTTTTGCTTGTTCTATTATACATTTATTATATTAACCATTTTAGTTATAGCTTATATTTTTGCTTTGTTTATTTTACTATACATTTATTATATTATTTTGTACGCACTAATTCACTTTACTTTATAATATACATTATATTATACGCACTCTTATATGTTATTACACGCATTATTATACAGATTTACATATTATTTCACGCATTATTATACAGATTTATTACACATTTATTATATTATGCACACTTATGACATTAATTAAAATTTTCCTTTAAAACAAGATTTATCTATATATTTTGCATGGAGACCATTATCCAAAATGAATAACGTATAATTTTCGACACAATTTTTCTTTTAATTATAATTCATACGCGGTAACAAACGTACCACGTATGACTTAAGGGGGAAGGTGTTACGTCCGAGCAAAATTATTAAATCTTTAGGAATGCCAGGTGTTATGTACGAGCAAAATTATTAAATCTTAAAATAGCCAGGAATGCAATCGATATCGATTAATTATCTGGTTTCTAATGGGAGACGGTTCTCAGGCCACGGTTCACAAGGCATAAAATTACACATAGTGATAAGACCTTCCTCCTCCTTCAAGACGTAAAGACAATGGAAGTGGTGAGAAGCTCGCGCGGGGGGTTCTTGCCACTTGAATATAAATAAGCGGGAAAAATCATCGATTTCGAACAGTAGTTCGGCAGTTCTGTTAGCAGAACAGTTCAGTTCTGAAGTCAGTCAATTACTTAATCGTTTTCTTGGGTAACCGACAGTTATCTTTATTAACTCTGACTTCATCAAATCTTAGGACGGATTTTAATATCAACTAAAAACATCAATTAAACTCAATCTTAAACAATTGTAAAAAGGTCTCCCGAATAAAGGTAATTTTAAAAAAAATTCTAAATCCTAAAAATAATTAGAATCCTTCAAAACCATAACTCTTAACTGTCGCTGCCATTAGCGTGGCAACAGTAATTTCCAAAGATTCTTGTCGCTGCCATTAGCGTGGCAACAGAAGATTTCCTTCCTTACCTGTCGCTGCCAAAGAGTGGCAATAGGATTTCCTTTAATCCTCATTTATGCCAAGAAAAGGAGGCAAAAGAGTCCAATTAAAGAGAATCAAATTTCAGATTAAACAAACTATTCAGTTAAATCAAGATCCTTTTCCATTATTTCTTAAATTAAACAAATTAGTGACTGAAATTCAAAATAATAAAATTCAAAGCTTTATTCCATATAAATTAACTCCTTTGGATTTAATAATAAATTTTCCAAACTTTAATCTAATAAATAAATCTGACCCTCGTTATAAAACGTATAAAATTCGTTATCTTTTCGGACTTGATTAATTGCACAACCTGGTCCAAATCCCGGGTAAATTACTTGAATGTTTTGACCCAAAAACGGACCAATTAACATTAACTTGACAGAACGTGACAATACATATTTATATACATATTACTTTTTTTCTAAAAAGACAGTTTCTGATAGTTAAATATCTTTGAAGCATTAAATATCTCTGAAGCATACAAGAACATAATATTCTTTCTGTATATACCCGGGAAAAAATGATTATATATAATTATAAATGAACAATGGATCATATATGTATGCATATGTATAGATACATATGACATTCATATGAAAGTATACATAACTCTATATAATTATGTATGATTATATATGTAATTATACAGGCGATTAAAATATATTTTAATATATATAAATGTTTTACTTACAGTTTGACTGTTACGTGCGAGCAAAATTATTAAATCTTAAAATAGCCAGGAATGCAATCGATATTGATTAATTATCCGATTTCCAACGGAGAGACGGTTCTCAGGCCGCGAGCCGCAGGGCATAAAATTACACTTACTGATAAGACCTTCCTCCTCCTTTAATATTCAAAGACAAAGAAGTGGTGAGAAGCTCGCGCGGGGGGGTTCTTGCCACTTGAGTATAAATAAGCGGGAAAAATCATAGTTGAGCAGTTCTGTTAGCAGAACAGTTCAGTTCTGGAGTCAGTCAATTACTTTCTTGCATAACCGACAGTTATCTTTATAAACTCTGACTTCATCAAATCTTAAGACAGATTTTTAATATCAATTAAAATCATCAATTAAACTCGATCTTAAACAATTGTAAGAAAAGTCTCCTGAATAAAGGTAATTTTAAATTCTAAATCTTGAAACTAATCCTTCAAATCCACAACCCTTAACTGTCGCTGCCATTAGCGTGGCAACAGTAATTTCCAAAGATTCTTGTCGCTGCCATTAGCGTGGCAACAGAAGACTTCCTTCCTTACCTGTCGCTGCCAAAGAGTGGCAATAGGCTTTCCTTTAATCCTTATTTATGCCAAGAAAAGGAGGCAAAAAAATCCAATTAAAGAGAATCAAATTTCAGATTAAACAAACTATTCAGTTAAATCAAGATCCTTTTCCATTATTTCTTAAATTAAACAAATTAGTGACTGAAATTCAAAATAATAAAATTCAAAGCTTTATTCCATATAAATTAACTCCTTTGGATTTAATAATAAATTTTCCAAATTTTAATCTAATAAATAAATCTGACCCTCGTTATAAAATATATAAGATTCGTTATCTTTTCGGACTTGATTAATTGCACAACCTGGTCCAAATCCCGGGTAAATTACTTGAATGTTTTGACCCAAAAACGGACCAATTAACATTTACTTGACAGAACGTGACATTGACATAGATTCCATACACGAGTTGCTCAGACCAGAGCCTGTCCAAGGCCAAAAAAGCTACAGACTTGCCTGCAAGGGTACGTAGCTGTTGAGATGTGCAATTTAGCCTTAAGCATTATTAAGCATTTTGAATCAGCCTTTAGGCAAAGCAATTTTCTTTTAAGTTGGCAACCTTACACATTCCTTTCTTTTCGTTTTCTACACGTTGCCAGTCAGTCCAATGTAAAGCGTCGAGAAGGAAACACGTGTCCGAATAAACTTACTTATCATAAAACGTGTATTAAGTTCACGCCCGCTATCCGTATCCCAAAGCGCTAATCAACAGGTTATGGGCCCAGTGCTTTGATCGGTAGCGTCGCGGAAATTACTCGAAGAGCTCACGCATTCTCGACTCCAAAATCGTGTGTCACGCACGTGGCCAAGATGTCGGACGACAAGAATAAAGTACCGCCGTTCGACGGCACTAACTACAGCAATTGGAGATTTCGAATGGAGACACTTCTCGACGAATTGGACCTACTGGAGGTAATCCAGGAACCGTTGGACGATTCAATACAGGAAATTCGAAACTCAGGAGGGGCACCTGAAGCCAGAGTGAAAAAGGAAGAGACAATACGCAGGAAGGACAAACGCTGCAAATCGCAAATCGTACAACGTGTCGCTGACACGCATCTTGAATATATCAAGGACAAAGACACAGCGTATGAGATCTGGACAGAGCTGAGGGATACCTTTGAAAGAAAGGGAATGGCAGGTCAGTTATTACATCGGAAAGAACTCCTCACTCTAAAATTCAATCCGGGCAAAGAAACGCTGGAATCTCATTTTCAACGCTTTGATCGTCTCATACGCGATCTTAAATCAACGGGTGCTACCCTGGATGAAACAGATGTGGTGTGCCATCTGCTGCTCACGATGCCGAGTGAGTACGATACCATAGTCACAGCATTGGAAACGCTAACCGCAGAGGCACTCACGACAAATTTCGTCAAAGCTCGTCTCAGGGACGAGGAAATGAAGCGGTTATCTAAACAAAGAAGGAGCAAGACCGAAGCATCGCAACCGTCAACCGCCTTCTCGACGAATCAAGGTACACGGAAAAATCAAGACAAGCGAAATTACAAGTGCCACAACTGCGGGAAAGTCGGCCATTTTCGTTCGCAGTGCAAACGACCTCCAAAGTCGGAACAGAAAACAAAAACAGCAAACATAGCGACCGAAGGCAAGGCACGTGATGTCAACGAACTGAGGCCTACAGTTTTTCTGCTCGTATCACGAAAGGTAAATCAACCTCAACTTGGTGTTTAGACTCTGGCGCATTGGAACACTTGGTAAGAACGTCACAAAATGTAAATAATGTGCGTAAACTGAAATGCCCTGTAAACATAAAAATTGCTAAGTCAGGCGTGACTCTGAAAGCGGAGAAGATCCGAGATCTACGCGTTAAATCGAAAGTGGGAGACAAGTATAACAGCATTGTCATTACGAACGTGTTGATTGTTCCCGGGCTAGAAATGAACCTTTTGTCTGTTCGTAGGCTTGAAATAAATGGACTTTCAGTGACATTCAAGGACGGCCAAGGTGTTATCCAAAAGGGATGCACAGTTGTCGCAGTCGCTCAACGACGAAACAAGCTGTATGAACTAAACCTAATACATGATAATGAGACGGCCAACCTCAGCGCAGCTGAACCAGACTTTAAACTTTGGCACAAGCGCCTCGGACACATCAGCGATGGAAGACTGCGGAAGCTCACCAACCTCGCAGAAGGAATCAACATACACAACTCTGAAGAGAAGTCATCTAAGATATGTGAGATTTGCGTTCAAGGGAAGCAGACGAAACTTCCACATAAGAATGAACGACGACGAGCCACGCGACCACTCCAGCTGATTCACAGCGATTTGTTCGGCCCTGTGACTCCGACGTCACATGACGGAAAGCGATATCTTCTGACATTCATCGATGACTTTACGCATTTCACAGTGGCGTATCCTATCGAGGCGAAGTCAGAAGTTTATAGATACTTTAAGCTATATGAGTCAATGGTGACCGCACATTTCAATTATAAGATCTCTCGTTTTAGGTGCGACAATGGGCGAGAATATATTTCCAAGCAGATCAAAGACCACTTCGAGGAACACAGGATTCAGTTTGAATACACCGTCCCGTATACGCCCGAGCAAAACGGCGTAGCGGAACGTCTAAATCGAACCATCGTGGAAAAGGCTCGATGCATGTTATTGAACTCGAATCTGACTAAGTCCTTTTGGTCTGAAGCTGCACTCACTGCAACATATTTGTTGAACAGATCGCCCACAGAAGCACTTCGAGATAAGACGCCCGCGGAAATGTGGTTTGGCGAAAGGCCCCGTCTGGAAAAGGTCCGCATATTTGGATGCTTGGCATACCTACACATACCGAAGCAGCAACATGCACGGAAATTTGACTCCAAGTCAAATCACTGCATCATGGTGGGGTACGCTCCAAACGGCTACCGACTCTGGATGCCGGAAAAGAGAAAAATCGTGCATGGTCGAGATGTAATTTTTGACGAGACTAAATTTCCAACTCCCTACGATACAGAACTTACGATGAGATGGGAAGCTAGTTATCCAGAGGAAGGAAACGAGGAAGAAAACTACACGGAGGAAGAAGAGGAAGAAGACTGGGACGATGCATCTGACTCAGATCTAACGGAAATTGAGAAAGCGAAACTCTCACCGCCTCTACAACACTCGTCACCTTCAGCGAAACTACCAAGACGAAGCAAACGAGAAAGAAGGCCACCTGCATACTTACAGGACTACACGGTACTGGCTCTGAATGCCGAAGCTTACGTCGACGATGTGCCAAATGATTTCCAAGACATAGAAGGAAGAGACGATAGTCAAGACTGGTACCAAGCGGTATCAGAGGAGCTACGGGCACTCAAGCAAAACAACACATGGACAATAACAAAACTACCTCCGGGACGGCGTGCTATATCTAATCGATGGATTTTTCGTCTGAAACGGGACGAAGATGGGAATCCAGAACGATACAAAGCGAGACTAGTCGTTAAAGGATGCTCGCAGAAAAGGGGACTGGATTATGATGAAGTATATGCCCCGGTAGCCAGACTTACCACCGTCAGGACACTACTTTCCGTCGTAAATCAGGAAAACTTACATGCAGTTCAAATGGATGTGAAGAACGCATTTCTTCACGGAAATCTACAGGAGGAGATATATGTAAAAATACCAGATGGAATCAAAGCTAAACCCGGTTACGTACTAAAACTAAACAAATCGATTTATGGACTCAAACAAGCCCCAAGAGTCTGGAACGAGAGATTTCGACGAGTTTGCAAAAGGAATGGGCTTCAAACAATCTCCTCATGACAGATGTCTGTATGTAAAGGTTTGTAAATCATCAATAATCTATCTGTTATTGTATGTAGATGACATCATCCTGGCCAGCAGTGACTTAAAGGAGCTCAACAGGGTCAAAGATTTGCTCAAAGGGGAATTCAAGATGACGGATCTCGGAAATCTGCACAGTTTCCTCGGCATCAAAATTGTTCGGAGAAACAACGAGATGCTCCTCACGCAAGCCGCGTACATCAGGAAGCTACTTGCGCGTTTTCACATGGAGGATTGCAAGGGCTCGAGCACTCCTATGGAAGCAAAACCCGAATCTAATACTGATGAAACAACGGAAATCATCATTGAGCAGAAGCCGTACAAGGAACTCGTGGGCTGCCTTATGTACATTATGCTGAATACCAGACCCGATCTGAGCGCAGCGGTAAACTACTACAGCACCTTTCAGAGCAATGCAACACAGCAACACTGGAAAGGACTGAAGAGAATTCTTCGATATTTAAAGGAAACAATGCATTACGGTCTCATATATCGCAGACAACAGACCGCTGCACTCGTCACATACGCCGATTCCGACTGGGCGGGATCCAAGGACAGAAAGTCCACCACCGGTTTCCTGCTGGAAGTTTTTGGAAACAACGTGTCATGGACGACAAGAAAACAGACGACGGTAGCACTTTCCTCTACGGAAGCTGAGTACGTTGCACTTGCAAGTGCAGCGGCGGAGCTGATCTGGCTCAAAAACCTGCTCAATGACCTACTTGTCACCTGTGAACCTCCGGTGACACTCTATGAAGATAACCAGTCAAGTATCCACCTGCTGAATAAATGGGAACACCGACGACTGAAACACTTGGACGTGAAATACCACTTCGTAAAAGACTTGGTGCTGCAAAAGATCATCGAAGTGAAATACGTGCCATCCACAAGCCAAAAGGCGGACATACTAACAAAAGGTCTGAGTAAAAACTTATTTGAAAAATTCAGACCTCAACTTGGAGTTGAACACTGTTAAATGGAGTTAAAGTTATCAAATCATTACTATTCTATTTTTGTTTAGCTAATTTGTTTAATTAATTATATTTTTGTTTAGCAAATTTTTGTTACTCAACATCTCTCACTCTAATCATTGCTCTTTGTTTGTGTACCATATTAAGCATAAATTTACTTTGATTTATATAGAGACACCAGAGACACTAAATTGAGAGGGGGTGTTGAGATGTGCAATTTAGCCTTAAGCATTTTGAATCAGCCTTTAGGCAGAGCAATTTCCTTTTAAGTTGGCAACCTTACACATTCCTTTCTTTTCGTTTTCTATACGTTGCCAGTCAGTCCAATGTAAAGCGTCGAGAAGGAAACACGTGTCCGAATAAACTTACTTTCATAAAACGTGTATTAAGTTCACGCCCGCTATCCGCATCCCAAAAGGCGCTAATCAACAGTAGCTATTCTTTTTCATCATTATTATTACTATCCTTCTTTTTAATATTAATATATTGTTTCTCATCTATCTCACTCGTTGAGCGAACACGTTGAAGTTTACGTTTCATTTTTTTATTAATAGAATTATTTTTTGGTTCTGTTGTGCCGCGCCTTGAAGTTCGTCTCAGGGCCGGCACCGGGTTCGTTGGACCCGCAGGTTGGAGAAAGGACAACTCTCGAGATTTACTTGGTTGTAGTGGTAGTGTTTAATTAAAAGGAGATGTCCCAGTTACACGTGTATCAATCACTTCACTACCCTGACTTGCGGGTTACAATAGCTTAATCATACGTCGACTCGCGGTACGCGCTCTGTTCTTAGACTGCCCGCCGTTCCTTGGAAGGGCGGGCGTTTTATCGCCTCCGTGTTGCTGACTTAGCAGTCAGCGCTTTTGATTTTAGGATCGGAGGCCCAGCGATCGGAATGCCCATATATGGTCATAACCGCGGCTCGTGCTGGCCTTCGTGTCAGCGGTTCTCGTCGCTAGGGTCGAGTTTCTTACCGGCGGCGACTCGTAGTTGCTAAGTGCACTAATTAATATATAATACGTTGTGCGCTCACAACAGTTTGTTTTCTTTAAATTTTTTATCGAAACGTAATTTACTCATCCTAATTTTTATTTATTTTTTTTGAATAGTCTCACTCTTGTTCTTTAATTTAGGCATGTTTTATACAAGTTTAATAAGTTAATTAGTTACCTTTTCTTTGTCTCTTCTTAAAATTTACTTTTACTTTCCTCTTCCAATAAAGCCGTTTCTACTGCAAACTTAAGATATATTTGTGTTATTTTGACGAAAACGAGCTATTAACTCTCTCTGGTTTTCTTTCTCTTTAATACTTTTCAATACTTTTCTAAAATTACATATACTAATCATGATCCCGCATACATTTTAGGATCAATTTAATTATGTATAGACATTTTCTTGTTAATTATTTCAACTTCAATAAAAGTGAGATAGAGTAGAAATTAGAAATTTTGCATTACACATTTATGTAATTAATCAATAATTTGGCAAATATTTATTTATTTATGTAATAAACAATTTTTAAATACTCGCCTAATCAGCAATTGTCGACTTACAATTTCGGAATTCTTTTTATACAACAACAACAACACAAACGATCAAACAATGTATTTTCCACTACATACATTTTATTATATAATAAATTATGTAATAATTATATAATAAATTTATCTTTCACCAATCATCAAATGTAATCACAAGTATTGAATAACTGTATTTGTGGTAATGTGATGATCAAACAATTTAAAAAAATTATAAATTATATATGTTGTCAACTTATTGTACATTGAGATAAAATTCATTAAATCTTGTCTATTACAATAAATAAGTATTTTGCAATAAAATCTGCATGCAATGATAAAAATTTACAGTAATTCTCTTAAATATAAAATCGTTCCAAACTTATACTTTTCGCTCAGCGACTGAAATCTATCTGCCGTTCGTCCGTGCCTTCCCTCGGAACGCGCGAAGGCTTTCCCCTACGCACCATCATCAACACGCAAGTCCGAATTCCGAATAACTCTTCTCTTATTGGCTAATATACGTCAACGTTTTACGCCATACGTTTTACATTGTGGATTACCGTCTTTAATTTTATTTAAGAGCTTAAAGCTTAGAGCTTAGAGCTTACGGCTTAGAGATAAAATATTTTCTTAAAGCGAGGTTGTAGACCGACACTTAAGCTATGCATTTCGTGTGCGATGGCACTAATGCTAGCCACACACACTTTTCATAAAACGTTAACATGTTAAGGGGATCCTATAGCGGGGACAATTACCGACAATTACAGTCAACGCTCCTATTTTGAAACGGCTTTATAGATCGCAAAATCCTTTTACAGGAGTAAAGTATAGGTACTAATGAAGAGTGGGATTGTAAAATAATTAGTAATAATTGAAAAAAAATTTTAAATGCTGTCACCTCATAACCTTATTTTCTAATATAAACAGTTGTATAAGTAATATGTACGAAATGAAATGAAATGAGAGAGAGAGAGAGAGAGAGAGAGAGAGAGAGAGAGAGAGAGAGAGAGAGAGAGAGAGAGAGAGAGAGGAATAAATGGGTGCATGCAAATTACATACATAGGAGAGAAAGGAATAATACGAGAGATATCTGTCCTTGTCTAACGAGGCATCTGTAAGACATATATCTGTCAAAGTTCGTTCTTTGAAACGGCTCTATAGATCGCAAAATCTTTTTACAGGACTAAAGTATAGGTACTAATGAAGAGTTGTTCTTTTCATGTGCTCCCTAAGTTACATAAGAGTTACAAACTGGTTTACTGGGATTATGTTTTGGCTTAGATCGAGCATCTTCAAGTATTGCAAGTTTGCAAATGTGTTCGGATGTAAAGTTTTTATGTTATTTACGGACAAGTTCATGTGAACTAATTTGTTGTTATCTTGAAAAGCGGTCGATTCGATGCTCCTAATGTTATTTGTGGAAACGGAAAGATAGTGCAGATCCTTTAGACCAGCCACTGAGAGACACTGTTCAATTTGAAACTGCAGATTGCTAATGCAATTTAAATGATTGTTGTTCAAGTTCAATACAATCAATTTGTCTGCAATGTTCGAATCGAAGGATTCAAGGTTATTGTTGTGCAGATCAAGAAAGTATAATCTATTCGGCAGCAATTTTAAGAAATCGGTCTTTCGTATGTTGTTCTCGGAAAAATCCAGGATTTGTAACTTAGGAAATGGGATTTTTGTGTAATTGTATAAGCAGAAAGGGCTTTAGAAAATGGGGTTTCCAGAGAAAAATGTAGATTGTAAAAAGAATTTTGACGAAAAGATAACATTTCTAAGTTAAGACATTCGCCGAAAATCTCAACTGCTTGATATTCAGGATACCTGATTGCATTGTTCACAATGAGAATTTGTAAGTTATAATGACCTCCGAAGTTAAGAAGTTTTGACGTGTCAAATCTGTTGTTAGAAAGAAACAAATGTGTTAAATTTAGAATTTTGTTGAAAGCGTCTCTTTCAATGTTCTTAATATTATTGTTCATAAGGTTGAGACAAGTAACTAAAGGACTGCTGATGAAATCAATATTGGAGATTGATGCGTTGAAGTCCAAAGAATTCGGTTTATTTTCACACGAACGTCGAATCAAGTGGTTCACGGCCTCTGGAAACCATTTGGGATCGATTTTAGCGACGGCTTTTAATGCTGCTGTTGTTGTATATCTGACATCCATTATTATAGACTGTGTTAGCGTGGAGCAGCAAATGAACATGATAATAGTAAAGACAAGCTTCATGATGGCCAATTTCATTTTTAGAATACTTTCGTCAAAAGATGCAAACTTTTGCAAAGTTATTTTTGGTGTACCTTCCACAAGAACTGTGTTTCGAACACTGGAACAGTTATGCGATGTTAAAGATGTTGCCGGGCCTATCTTGGTCTGAATGATTTTTTATTTATCCACGAACAATTTAAGGAGATGTTAACTAAATTATAAATCCAATTAGCTCTCGTCTTTCTCGAGGATGACGACTCTTCTCTGGCACGGACCAGGTGGGAGGTGGGATATCTATCTGGTCGCGTGATTGCATTTACACCGCGATAATCACCGCACACCCGCCGTCTTTTTTACGAACTAGATGAATGGGACTGGCCCATGGACTGCTAGAGGGGCGGCAAATGCCTGCTTCGACTAAAGCCTTGATCTCTGTTGTAATAATTACTTCAGCACGCTGAATACAGTAGTATTATTGAATTTATTAGATTAATCGTACAGTACAGAATGAAAGAAGACGCGTGATTACGCACGTCCGATCACGGTTGATACGACGGACGAAGTGAAGTTTGACAAAATAAACGACCGTCCGACTCGAGAGTCACACACACAACCACTAAACGGTCTCGGGTTTCGATATAGCAGAGCGCTCCTCTGTTTACAGATCAATAAAACATTTTAGCTCAGTGAAACTTTCAGTTAGCCTATTAGAACTGCAACGGCCTAAATACTCTATTACCAACAATTTCGGCCTTGGCGGCCTTGAGTTTATCAGGGGGAAGGCGCCTGACGCGTTCAGCGACTGGAGGGCCGGTGGTAATGATGGTGGAACACGTCACAATTGGACGGAGGAACCAAAAGAAGGGCTCCTGTACTTTGTGGAAAATCTTTGAGTATTTTAGAAAACTCAGATGAGGGATTTACCATTTTAATCGAATGCATAGAGGCCGGTTTTTTAATCGCGAGGGTATATAATTTAGTAGTTGAATCTACGAGACATTGTCGTTTTAAGTCTACGCCTGCGGGAACTGGATCGCGAACGCGAATTTCGAGTCTTTTCTAACTTTTCGATTTTTTTGTTTAACGCGGCCATGTTGGCAATAAGTTGTTGTATCTCGGTTTTTGCGAGGTCACCAATGTAGGATGTTGCTACGCTGAGGATTATCAGACCTCCGCGTGTCGGCCTACTACCGACATTATGTCGATGAGAGGAATTATGGATTGGTAAAATGCCAATATTATGCATAAATTTTTTTAAAAACGAAGGTTGTTCTATCATAAAGAGTATGAACCTGGGTCGAACAAAATGTACAAACATTATTACGAATGTTTTGTGCCCAGTCGAAACAAATCGTGTCGTGGAATATATTCGCAACACGAAATTCTCTGTTTTTATAATATAGATGAAACGTCAGACATTACCAACGACAAATGGATGACGTTTCATGTACGTTTTGTTCATCCCGAAACATTAGAAATACAATCCCAGTTAGTAAAACTAATTAATG
Source organism: Temnothorax unifasciatus (assembly GCA_030770225.1). NCBI lineage: Eukaryota > Metazoa > Arthropoda > Insecta > Hymenoptera > Formicidae > Temnothorax > Temnothorax unifasciatus. Next base: position 19,871 of record JASTWK010000807.1, read on the forward strand.
TTGATGCAGCGGATTGCAGTGCCGAGAAGTTATTCACTGCATTTAAACATGAAATGTGGAAGCTCGAGATACCTTTTTTTAAATATTATTGCTTTATCATGTGATAACGCATCTGTGATAACGGGAAAACATTTATCATTTAAAAAAAAACTTGAAGAGATGTGTAAAAATGTTTTGACGTTATCATACCCATGTCATTCTGCCGCATTAGCTGCACACGCTGCATGTAATAAAATTCCTCCTTTTTGTGAGCATTTTGTAAAAAAAATTGCTTACTGTGTTAACGGTAGTCCCAAGAGAACAGCTATTTTCCGGGAATTTTCCGAATGTTTTCAAGATAAAAACCTCAGAATTTTAAAGTTAGCTGACACGCGGTGCACCTCCGATGGGTTCGACAGGAACTGTGAGAGGTTGCTCACGGCAAAGGCGATATCGGGACGCGTTCCGACAGCCAAGTACATAAGAGAGCCAATTATCTCACGGTATGGTACGTCTGCCGGTTCGAGCCCATCTTCATCTTTATTTCGTTGCAAGACGGTGTGAATGTCCGATGGTGTCGAGATTGGATTTGACTCGTCCAATCCGAACTTCCGTAACACGCTGCGCGCGTATGCTGACTAATGAATGCGGATTGTTTTCAATTTTAGATCGCGCTCAATCTCCAATCCGAGATAACACTTCGCCTCACTATGCTTCGGCTTTGCATGCGTGCAAGCACGAGTCATTTTTGCTAGATTCAATTAACCACGAATTTCACTTGCGTTACGAATTCTGCCACAGATATATCAGGTGATGCTCCACAAATCAGTAATAGTTCACATACTTCAATATATTCAAAACTAACCGTTTATTGCAGTGGTGTCCAACCAGCATTATCTTTTGCATTAAAATTTGCACCAGCCTTTTGTCTTCATTTTCTGTCACTTTATCGTAAGGTGTAATTTCGAAAAACACACGCGTGGTTCTGACTAGATGAGCGAACATAGTTTTCAGCTTCGCTTTCAGTTTCGAGAAGCTCATGCCACAAAGAGATACAGTTCCTTCATTATCCTCATCCTCATCTTCGAGATCGAAATTTCTGGTCCACGAAAAGATAATCGAGGCCCATAAGGTATTCCAAACCAAGTGGACATGCCGTACTCGGTGGCGAACAGTCACTTTATTGCACTCGCGAACTTGGCGATTTGACGCCTTTCGCTCTGAACCTTGGAGCTACCGTTTAACCAATTGTTAAAGTTTAAGTAAAAACGTGTAAGTAAAAACTTGCACATTGCTTCCTCACAGTTCTTAAGTGTGCAAGTAGAAACTTGCACATTGCTTCCTTATAGTTTTTAAGTGTGCAAGTAGAAACTTGCACATTACTCCGTCACAATTTTTAAGTATGCAAATTATTTCTAAGTGTGCAAGTATAAACCTGCACATTGCTTCCAATGTTCTTTTCCAATCGAGCGATAAAATCCTTTTTCGGACCGCTTACAGGGGATGTATACCATACTCCTGACGCTTCTGATTAAGGCGGCTGTTGGCCTCCTGAGATATGATTGCGGAGGAACTTCCTTCAATGTAACGACTGTATCGCTTTTGGATGTTGGTGAATGCCACTCCTCGATTTCTCAATCCAATTCCACAACAGTATTTATTCAACTACTCCAAACTGCCGATTACTCAGAAATAGGCACTATAGCCTGCAGGATGGAATTTGATCGTCAAATAACTTACTGTGGAATGCATTCTCATATATCCATGGTGTGTGGAGGTCATCGGAAGTACCTAGTAGAAATCAACCAGCAGAAATGTGCTCATATGCACGAGACCGGATCGATTAAACTGGGGGGAAGTTCTGATAACCCAGTTTTTATTACTGGACTACGTCCCAATTCCACCAATTACCGAGACATTACCCTGGCTGGCTGGTCAAATATGGATGGTGACTGCTTAGGAGTAGAGGAATATTCAGACCCGTATGGCACCTGGAAAAACGTCGTCGTTGAAGCATCCGTCACCATCACAAAAACAAAAACAAAAATGGACTACATTACGCTCCGCTCAGGAGTCCAATGCACACTATCAAAACATGAGTGTATCGACGAAGACGGGGCAAATGTATTCTGGGCGCCAGTACCATCTGACAATTGTAAATTTCACACTTATAACGTTTTGTATCAGGGTCAGGCTACTAAGATATTTGATTCCAATACTAATGTTACGTGCGAACAAAATTTAATTCAATCAATCTTTAAATAGCCAAGAATGCAATCGATATTGATTAATTATCCGATTTCTGATGGGGAGACGATTCTCAGGCCGCGGCTCGCAGGGCATAGAATTACACCTAGTGATAAGACCTTCCTCCTTCTTTAAGACAAAGAAGTGGTGAAAAGCTCGGGCGGGGGGGTTCTTGCCACTTGAGTATAAATAAGCGTGAAAAATTGTCTTACGAGTTTAGTTTAGTCAGAGCCAGTTGTTGAGAGTCAGTAGTTGTTGTTGTCAATTAGTCGCTCAATCGACAGTCTTTATTAAATTCTGACTTCAGCAAATCTTAAGACAGATCTAAACAATAATTTAAATCATAACAGATAAACCAGATTTTAAATAATTGTTGTAAGGAAATTCTTCCACAAATAAAGGTAACTTTAATTTTAATTTTAATCAATCTTTCTATAAAATCCTTTAATTCCAAAACTCTTAACTGTCGCTGCCAAATAGCGTGGCAACAGGAATTTCCTGATTCTGTCGCTGCCAATCTGTGTGGCAACAGGATTTCCTTTAACCCATATTCATGCCCAGAAAAGGGGGCAAAAGATTCCAAGTTAAAAAGATTAAATTTCAGATTAAACAAGCCATTCAATTTAGTCAAGATCCATTTCCATTATTTCTCAAATTAAGAAAATTTGAAACAGAAATTCAAGACAATAAAATTCGCACCTTTTCTCCATATAAATTAATCCCTTTGGATCTTAAAATAGATTTTCCAAATTTCGATTCAATAAACAAATCTGATCCTCGATATAAAACATATAAAATTCGTTTTCTCTTCGGACTGGATTAATCGCACAACCTGGTCCAAATCCCGGGTAAATTACTTAAATGTTTTGACCCAAAAACGGACGAATAAACTTGACAGAACGTGACATAAATTTTTGGTGACAGCGGTGGGATACTAAAGGTTGTGTAAAAAAAAAAGAAGAACAAAATAAACAGTGATTAATAAAACTAAGATGATTCGTACGCCACCTCCCGAAACGGAAATTCCAACGGGTACTGGAACGGGAGAAATGGACATCGATGAGTTACGAAGGACCTTGGCTCACCAACAACAAGTAATTCAACAATTACAACAATCACAAAATTCACGTCCACAAACTTCAGGAATGGCGGTTATAAACGAAGGAACATTAGGTAACTATTTACATTTTTCAATCAGAGATGCATTAGAGGCAGTACCAAATTTTGATGGAGGAAACATTTCCTTTGTATATTTTGTCGAGGGTTGCGAAGAAGCACTCAGCATGATCACGCCGACACAGGAAATAAATTTAGTTCGTGCAGTGCGTAACAAATTAAAAGGGGACGCACATAGATCAATTCTCGGGAGAACTTTCAATAAAATGCAAGAATTAGTAGAATTTTTGAGAACTAAATACGGGCCTAGGGAAATAGTTTATGAAGCTCAAGGACGTTTAGCTTATTTAATTCAAAAAAAGGACGAAAAAGTAGTTGCATATGCAAATCGTATCCGGGAATTAAGAAAGCGAATACTTGATGCACAAAGAAGGGAATCAGGGCAGATAAGTCCAGAATTTCGAAATTCAATTGAAAATTATTTAAAAACAAGCTTTTTACGCGGTTTAAATAAAGAAATTATAATATCAAAAAAAGGAAGGTTCGAAGAGGTTGAGAGTCGCACGATTGATGCTGAAAAAGAATTAGAGACAATTAAAATGATAAGAAACGTTGTGCTTGCTGAGAATACACCCGGTGAAAAACGAGCATCAACACGACGTATAGAAGCTGAAATCGTAACCTGTCAATTTTGTCATGAGAAAGGCCATACAGCAGATCGGTGCTGGCAAATCAATAAATTTCAGGGAAATAGTAAGAACGGAAATCAAAATACATCTGGGTATCCGCAGAACAATATTAATAATAATAATGTTAATAATAATAATCAAAAACAACCAATGACTTCAGGTATACAGCAAAACTCAAATAATTATAATTTAAATACAACAATAATATGCAGGTATTGCAAAAAATCCGGGCATACTTTAGAAGAATGTCGCAGGCGTATATATAATAATAATCTCCGCCAGAATTTACAAAATCAGGGAAACGAACAGATTCCCGTGAGGACAGGGGCGACCCCGGGAAATACCAAAATTCGTCCCACACGAGTAGTATCGGGGGAACCAGAATCAGACACCAAAGAGTAAATATAGCTGACATTGAAGATGTACCATCTGTGAAATTAAATAGTTCAAATTTTACGGGAAAGTTAAAATTCTTAGTAGACAGTGGATCAGGGCCAAATATAATTAAAGAAAATTTTATTACACCTGAAACCATAGTGGACAGAAATGAAATTCTGAAACTTAGTGGAATCACAACGCATCATGTGACCACCTTAGGGCTGATAGATATCTCACAGATAGATATCTTAGGATGTCCAGTTGTATTTCATTTAGTCGAGGATAATTTTTCGATACCACAAAATGGGATTTTGGGTTCAGATTTCTTTAAACAATTTCAAGTAAAGGTTAATTATGAGCAAAATCAGTTAGAATGGAATGATACTTATATTCCCTTTAAAGAAAAGGAAGAAACTTTCATTATTCCTCCAAGATGTATTTCACAGATGCATATTAGAGTCGCAAATCCAGAACTAAAAGAAGGATATGTACCGCGATTAAACGTGACAAAGGGCATTTACTTAGGAGATGCTTTAGTTACGGTAAAAGACGACAGGGCATATCTGCAAGTAATAAATACGAATGATAAAGAAGAAACAATATATGTACCCACAATCAAAATATATGAGTTTGAAACAATTGAAAAGCAAATCTCTAATTCAAATACAAACTCGGACTACTTAGGTAGCTCCATCCGTAATTCAAATACAAACTCGGACTACTTAGGTAGCTCCATTCGTAATTCAAATTCAAACTCAAACTCGGACTGCTTAGGTAGCTCCACTCATAATTCTAATTCAAATTCAAACCCGGACTGCTTAGGTAGTTCCATTCTTAATTCCAATTCAAACTCAAATTCGGACTGCTTGGGTAGTTCCATTCATAACTCAAGTTCAAACTCTGATATAATTCCAATGCTGAATTCTCAAAGCAATAACTCAAGTTCAAGATCTTGTTTTTACGTGAATAAGGAAGAAAGAAAAGCAAAAATAATTAAAGCATTAAGACTAGAACATTTAAATACTGAAGAACGATTACATGTTGAAGAATTAATTGAAAAAAGTTCAGATTGTTTTCACTTGCCTGGAGAAAAACTTGAACATACAAATGTTTTAAAACATCGAATTCCAACAGTAAATGAAATACTAATACATATACACGACAATACAGATTTCCAGTAATTCATAAAGATGAAATAAATAAGCAGGTAAAAGAATTATTAGATCAGAATATAATTAAGGCGTCAAAATCTCCATATAACACGCCTGTGTAGATAGTCCCTAAGAAGCCAGATTCAAAGGGGAATAAACGGTGGAGAATGGTGTTAGATTTCCGCGACCTAAATGATAAGACAGTAGGTGACGCGTATCCGCTTCCAAACATAACGGAGATATTGGATCAGCTGGGCGGCGCGAAATATTTCTCAGTATTTGACCTTGCTTCAGGTTTTCATCAAATCAAAATGCATCCAGCTGATAGTCATAAAACAGCATTTTCAACGCCATATGGACATTATGAATTCGATCGAATGCCTTTTGGATTAAAAAATGCACCGGCAACCTTTCAAAGATTAATGGATTTAGTGCTTACAGGAATGCAAGGTAACGAAATTTTTGTGTATTTAGATGACATAGTATTATACTCAAGTTCTCTTACAGAACATGCAATTAAATTTGAGAAACTAATTAAACGATTACGCGAAGCAAATTTAAAGCTACAACCAGATAAATGTGAATTTTTGAGAAAAGAAGTTACTTATTTAGGACATATAATAGGGGAAAATGGAGTCCGTCCAGACCCTAAAAAGATAGAAGCAGTACAAAATTTTCCAATTCCAAAAAGTGCCAAAAACATAAAACAATTTCTTGGACTGGCTGGATATTATCGTAGATTTATTCAAGGATTTTCAAAAATAGCTAAACCGTTGACTAATTTATTAAAAAAGGACATTGATTTTAAATGGGGGGACAAGGAACAAGAAAGCTTTGATATATTGAGAAATGCATTATGTCATGAACCAATATTACAATATCCTGATTTTACTAAACCTTTTCTTTTAACAACTGATGCATCTGGAACTGCAATTGGTGCAATTTTAAGTCAGGGACAAATAGGGAAAGATCAACCAATAAGTTACGCTTCGAGGGTACTAAATAAGCTGAGAAAAATTATTCTACAATTGAAAAAGAATTGTTAGCAATAGTTCACGCTGTGCAACATTTTAGGCCTTATCTTTATGGTAAAAAATTTAAATTAATAACCAATCATAAACCATTAACCTGGCTTCATAAATTGAAAGATCCTACTTCACGATTAGCGAGATGGAGAATTAAATTATCTGAATACGATTATGAAATAATTTACAAACCCGGAAAAATAAATGCTAATGCTGATGCTTTATCGAGAAACCCTGTGACAAATATATTTTCAATACATCCTTCATTTGATGAAATCGCAGAGTGCCCAGAAGATGATGAAGCAAGACAAAGAAATGCTAATCCTAAACCTTTGCCAGTTTCGCCAAGAAGGGGGATGATGATAGAAGAACCAGAGCCGGTAGTTACAGGAATGCAAACATGTAATGCAGAAAAATCGGAAGGGGAAAGCATACCCTTTACTAAAAAGGAATTAGAAGAACCGCCGTTTATTGAACATATAGTCCATGCAGAAATACGCAATAATTTAGTAAATCAGGCAAACAATAATGAATCTTTAGAAACACACAATAACCCAATAGATCAGATAGATGACAATGAATCTTTAGAAATACACAATAACTCAGTAAATCAGATAGATAATAATGAATCTTTAGAAATGCAAAATGATCCAATAAATCAGATAATTAATACTGAATCTTCACCTTTAGAAACGTCAAATATTATAAATAACACTCAAAACAAAACACTTGAAATAAAAACATCTTTAGAAAACATTAATGATATGAAACAGCAATGATATGAATTCTTTAATTAGCGACAATGAAAATATAAATACTTTAAATTCGCAAATAATTATACCATCTAACCTTTTAGAAATACTAAATAGTTTAACAGGAGATTGTGAAAATTATGAGATTTATCAAAATGAGCCTACACATGTAAATCATTGCGAGGACCACACGAAAATTGCAGACGAAAGAACCAACGACGACAACCCGAAAGACGACCAAGAAGATCAAGTTACTGGCGATAGTGACTCTGAGGAAGAAGAAGAGGTAGAGCGAAGTGAAGAAGAAAGAGACAGCGACAGTGAAGAAGATATAGACATAACATTCAATAAACTTACGAATACGGACGAGACTTTGGACAGAATCGATAAACAAATAATAACGCGTGGACAAAAACACAGTATAATAAATAGTCGTAATCAAATATTTATGAGAAAAGAAAATTATTTATATTTCTTAACCACAAATGGTAAACCTTGTGACGAAGGATCGAAACAACTTCATAATCAAAATTTGATACCAAAAATTAAACAAAGTAAATCAGGAAACATTAAAATTATTAAAAGGGGAAATAAAATTCATTTAATTTTAATTTGTAAAGAAGATTGTTGGTAATATAGTATTTAGGCCGTTACAGTACGAATTAAGTTGGCGTCATACGGTAAAGCAAACGGTTCCGAATAAGAATATCGATAAGCGGTGCTTATGCTTTATCTTTTGTTTATGCGACCGCGAGCGGAGCATGCGGCGTCGAGCAAAGCACAAAGGACAGTCGAGTCCGAATAGCGAGCGAGTTACGTCGTGCGACTGTCAATGCAATTCTCTGCTGTATTATAATATCAAATATATTATTTCAATTATTTATTACAACAGGTTATGGGCCCAGCACGCTTCCACTGCGCCGGTAGTGTGTTGCTCGTATTAGTATATCGTACGACGTATCTCGTAGTCTCAGAGTTCGGTAGTGTTCGTTAGTTACAACGTGTGTGGCTAAGAAAATGGCTGAGAAGGAAGCGTTTAACCTCACGAAACTCGACGGCACGAATTTCAACCTGTGGAAATTTGGTGTGTCGTTTATGTTGGAGTCGCAAGACTTAATGGAATTCGTTGAGGGGACGGACACGGAGCCCGTAAAGGAGACAAGCTTGAAAGAGTGGAAGGAATGGAAGAGGCGTCAATCGAAGGCGTCAGTGATTCTACTGAGTTCAGTGAATCAGGTGCTACATGTGAATTTGATAAATTGCACGACGCCGCAGACGTTATGGCAGAAGCTGCATGGACTGTACGGAGATACAACAGAGGATGCGAAACAGCGGTGCTGGCAACAGTTTTATGAGTTTCGGATAAGTGATGGTGAGCCGATGGCAACACAGATAGAAAAATTCGAGACCATCTGCAGGAAGCTAGCAGACGCAGCCGAAACGGTATCGAAACCCGCCATAATGTCGAAGCTGTTGAGTAGTTTACCTACTCGTTTTTCGGCGTTTAGAATGGCGTGGGAGTGTACTGCTAAAGCTGAGCAGAAGAAAGAGAATCTGATTGCCAGAATCATCCGTGAAGATAAACGATTGACAAGTGTGGAAGAGGAGATGTCGTCACTCGCATTGCAAGTGAAAAATCTGCAAGTGAAACCGAAGAAGCAGTCGAAAGCGGCAGCCAGTGATCAACACGGGAAGAAAAAAATGCCTGTCAAGATGATAGAGGAACTAAAGAAAAAGCGACCGTGTAATTACTGCCATGAGGTAGGCCACTGGTATCGCGAGTGTAAAAAACGTCTTGCCGACAAAGAAGGCAACGAGAAGAAAAAGGATAGCAACGAGAAGAAAAAGGATGAGGAATCCGGGTCGGCGTATACAAGTGACATTTCCGTGTTTTTCTCGGAAACAACAGACAAGGACGATTCTGTGTGGTTAGCGGATTCGGGTGCTAGTATGCACATGACTTTTCGACGTGATTTCTTCCGTGAGCTTGGGCCCGCGAAAACGGTGCGTTTCGTGAAGGTCGCGGGAGATAAAGTGCTTCCGGTGGCTGGTGTCGGTACGATAGATATACAAGCGAGTGTAAACAAGAAAATGGTTGATAGACAGTTGAAGAATGTGCTCTTTGTTCCTGATTTGAAGCGAAATTTGTTTTCAGTGGGAGCCGTAACTGATAGACAGTTCTCGTTTCATAGTTATCATAACCGTTGTGAAATTCGAGATGACAGCGGTGCTCTATCTGCAGAAGGAGTGCGTCACGGATATCTGTTCCGTATGTTATTCAATGTAAAGATTCCGGTAGAGTGCAATGTGGCTTTGCAGAATTTATTAAAATTATGGCACGAAAGGCTAGGCCACATTAATATAAAATCTATTAAACAAACAGAAGAGACTGGAGCTGTGAATGGAATGAAAATTGAAGATAACAACGAGTTCTTTTGTGAAGCATGCATAATGGGAAAACAGGCCCAGAAATCACATCCTTCAAGTAAACGGGAGAAAGCAGAAAAACCTGGTGAAATGATCCACACGGATGTGTGTGGACCATTGAGTGTGGAATCTCCTCGAGGATCAAGATATTTCGTTCTGTTTAAGGATGACTGCACTGGTTTTCGAACAGTATACTTCTTGCGACATAAAGATGAAGTATTTGATAAATTTAAAGAATACGAGGCGTTGGTGTTTAAACAAACCAACAACAAAATTAAAGTACTTCGGTCGGACAATGGCAGGGAGTACGTGTCCAAAGAGTTTGAAGAATTCTTACGGAAAAAGGGAATTCGACATGAAAGATCAACACCGTACGTCCACCAACAAAATGGGCGTGCGGAACGTGAGATGAGGACACTAGTAGAGAGCGCCAGATCAATGTTGATCGCGAAGAATCTGCCAAAGAACTTATGGGCGGAAGCGGTGAAAACAGCAGCATACGTTTTGAATCGCACTGTCTCAAAGCAATTAGATATGACTGCTTATGAAAAATGGTTTAAGCGTAAACCAGAAGTAAAACATATGCGAGTTTTCGGGAGCGTTGCATACAAGAATGTACCGAAAGAAAAGAGGAAGAAGCTGGATCCGAAGAGTGAAAAGATGATCTTCGTCGGCTATGAAGATGAGTCAACAAATTACAGACTGTGGGATGCTGCAACACAGAAAATACATGTAAACTGTAATGTGGACTTCAATGAGACAACAGAAGAATCAGGAGATTCCAGAGAGGAAGCAGATTTCCAGTTGTCTTTTGGAGATTATTACGGCATGGACGACACTGAAGATGCTGATTCACAGTCAACAGCTGAAGATCATCTTGATGTTCCACAGCCAACAGCTGAAGATGCTGGCGAGCAACGAGATAATTCGATTCCAGCGGGAAGACAGTTACGCGATAGAAGCAAAATACGTGAGCCAGACCGTTATAGTGAACACGGATACGCGTTTAATGTCGATTCTGTGCCTATGTCATATGAAAGTGCAATCAATAGTGAAGATTGTGATAAGTGGCAAAAGGCAATGGAGGAGGAGATGACTGCTCTCTGGGAAAATAAAACGTGGACACTCGAAGAACTTCCAAAAGGAAATAGGGTTCTCGGGTGTAAATGGGTATACTGCAAGAAGATGGATTCGGATGGTAATGTAAGGCGTTATAAAGCAAGACTTGTAGCACGGGGCTATGGTCAACGCGAAGGAGTTGATTACTTTGATACTTTTGCGCCGGTAGTACGTTACGAATCTATTAGAGTTCTATTAGCAATCGCAGCCAAAGAAGATTATGATATCGCGCAATTTGATGTAAAAACAGCTTTTTTATATGGTAATTTAAAAGAGGTAATCTATATGGAGCAACCACGCGGTTTTGAGGATAAAGAGAAACCAAATGCGACTTGTAGATTGCATAAGAGTTTATACGGCCTTAAACAATCTCCCCGCTGTTGGAATACAGAGTTTGTTGAATTCTTGAAACTTTTTGATTTTATACAGTTAGAAAATGATCATTGTGTGTTTATAGGCATAATAGATGGAGAAATTGTAATTTTAGCTGTATATGTAGATGATGGTCTTATGTTGTCAAGATCAAAAATTGCAATAGCGAAAGTTCTGAAAATTTTGCAGGAAAGGTTTCAAATAACAGTGGGAGATGCGGAGCATTTTGTCGGTATTGATATCGAGCGAAATCGTGAAAACCGTACTATTAAGATTGGACAGAAAGCGTATATTCAGAAAATACTTGAAAAATTCATGTTAAAAGAAGCGAATCCAGTAAGTGTTCCCTCTGAACCTGGAGTACATTTGGCTCAATATCAATGTCCGAAAAATGAAGCTGAAAAAGAACAGGTGAAAAGTATTCCATATCGTGAAGCGATAGGCTCCCTTTTATTTGTTGCGAGAATTAGTAGACCGGATATAGAATATGCGGTAAATCAAGCGAGTCAGTTCTTAACTTGTTATGGCCATGAGCATTGGCAAGCGGTTAAAAGGATCTTTCGGTATTTAAAGGGAACTATAGATCATGGAATTGTGTATGGAAAAAGAGGGAATTACGATCAATTACATGGATATACTGATGCTGATTATGCAGGTTGTATTGATACGAGAAGATCGACAAGCGGGTTCGTATTCTTATTAAATGGCGGACCAATAGCGTGGTCGAGCCAGAAGCAACGAGTAGTTGCTCTCTCGACAACTGAGGCAGAATATATCGCGCTGGCAACTGGTACTAAAGATGCAATATGGTTGCATAGACTTACAACGGAATTAGGCTTTAAGTGCGATACAGTCTCCATGTATGTTGATAACCAATCGGCCATAAAGCTAACGAGCAATCCGGAATATCACAAAAGAACTAAGCATATCGATATACGGTTTCATTTTGTTCGAGATGTATATGAACGTGGTGATATCGATGTAAAATATGTGGACACAAAAATGCAACTAGCTGATATTCTAACGAAGCCGTTAGCAAAACAGCAGTTTGGTTGTCTTCGGGATAAGTTAAGTATCTTTAAACGGCTCTAAATAAGTGGGAGTGTTGGTAATATAGTATTTAGACCGTTACAGTACGAATTAAGTTGGCGTCATGCGGTAAAGCAAACGGTTCCGAATAAGAATATCGATAAGCGGTGCTTATGCTTTATCTTTTGTTTATGCGACCGCGAGCGGAGCATGCGGCGTCGAGCGAAGCACAAATGACAGTCGAGTCCGAATAGCGAGCGAGTTACGTCGTGCGACTGTCAATGCAATTCTCTGCTGTATTATAATATCAAATATATTATTTTAAATTTGTTACAACAAAGATGTTAAAAAAAAGATGAGTAGAGAAACATTAATTGAACTTACATTCAAATTACGAGAAGTAATAAAGGAAAAATCAATTAAAATAATAAATATTGCAAAAACAAAAGAAATAGATAATATTCAATGGAAGGAAATTTTAAATCAAATTCGAAAAACGTTGCTTGGAATTTCAATCAAATTAATAATATGTCATGGGTTAGTAACAATACCGGAAATTCAAAAAAGAAAAGATATTATTGAAAAAGCTCATTCATCGAAAATCGGAGGACATAAAGAAATAACCAAAACTTATAATCGAATCAGACAAAATTTTTATTGGGGAAACATTAAAGCTGATATTCAAAAATATATTAGTGTCAATGTATGCAATGTCAAATTAAAAAATTAGTTATAGTTAAAACTAAACAGCCCATGCTAATCACTGACACACCATTTTCGTCATTCGAAAAAATATCAATGGATATAGTCGGACCATTACCTGAAACCACCAAAGGAAATTCTTACATCCTAACAATCCAAGATCATCTCACAAAATTTTCCCTTGCTATACCTTTAAAATCAATAACTGCTGTTCAAGTAGCTGATGCATTATTAAAATATTTTATTTGCATTTTCGGAGCACCTAAAATAATTTTGACTGATCAAGGCACAAATTTCATGAGTAATTTAATGAAAAGATTTACCAAACAATTCAAAATTAAACAATATAGAACAACTGCCTTTTATTCGCAAGCAAATGGAGCTTTGGAAAGGTCACATTTAATATTAGTTGAATATTTAAAACAATATGTGAATAAATTTACAGAATGGGATGATTTATTAGAATATGCTACCTTTTCGTATAATACAAGCACTCATGAATCTACTGGATATACTCCATACGAGTTGGTATTTAGAAAAACAGCCAGACAACCATCCAGTGAAATTGTTAATGACATTGGAAAAGAAAAGACATATGACGATTATCTATATCAATTAATGACAAATATTCACGATCTAAGAATTGGCTCGAGAATGCTTGATTGCATCAAAATTAAAATCAAAATATTATTACGATAAAAAGATTAATCCACAAACCTTTCAAATAAATGATCAAGTTTTTCTTTTAAATGAACCAAAGAAAGGTAAATTAGGAGACCAATATTCTGGTCCACATATAATAACAGATATTTTACCTAATGGAAATATTATACTCCTTTTTAAAGGAAAGTCAAAAATTGTTCATTCAAATAAAATCAGAAAAGTGAAATATAAATAAGATTAAAGGTGTACCGCGCAACATTTTTAATCTTATAAAGTAATATACTAATAAACCTTTTTCTTAAATTGTAATTAACACAGATGAAGATGATCCTGATAATCACACTACTTCTCAACATTCAAAATATACACGGATTCATCGGATACGACTGCGGAACATCGAACTTCAATGTGACGACTATCTCGTTATTGGAAATAGAAGAATGTAACATACCGTTAATAAAACCACATGTAGAGGAAACTAATATTCAATTATTACAACTTGCGAAATTCGACACAATCTATGTAATTCAATGTAAAATTTCGATTTCAAGAACAATTTATTACTGCGGAATGCACTCACATATAGCTACTGTAACAAATGCACAAGCAGAATATATAATCGATACGACTGTAGATCAATGTAAAAATATGCATCAAACTGGAACACTAATTATCAATGTTAATAATGTAATCAACGGGTTAAAAGTAAATCACACAACGTTGCGACCAATCACTTTTGCAGGATCAGTAGCAACAGACGGACAATGTTTTGGAACACAATATTCAGATCCCTATGGGACATGGCAAAATGTAGTTGTGCAAGGAATCATAACCATTAGTCTAAATTCTCATCAAGCAGTAACTAATATAGAAACAAATCAGGTACATTTAAAAACAGGGACAACCTGTCAATATTCAGATGGAAATTGTATTGATATTGAAGGAAAATATACTTTCTGGGAAACAATACCCAACGATTATTGTAAATTCAATCATTATGATGTATTATATGAAGGAGAAGCAAATAAGATGGTTAGTGATGTAGATAAAAATTTGCAAATTATTTATTCCTTGTCAACTAAAGATGTTACTTTTGCGTTAACACAAATGGGGGAAGAGTTTCTTTGCGGATATACGTTAATCAAAACAGAGCATCCAAAACTTGTAATTTTAGAAATTAAAAAAGGAGAATTTTTTGCGCATAAGCGCCATATATCAGTAGAACATTTATATATCTTTGCTTATGTAAATTCGAAATTCATTTATGTGAAAAAACATATATGCACACAGATAAACCGTTTATACACAGACGTATTAACACAACGCTGCAATTTGGAATGACAAATAATGAAGAATGCACTGATTGTCAGCCAATCCATGCTCCAGATGATTTTGCGTACCAAATTATGAAAGGACCCGGATATATGGCAGTAATCTCTGGAGAAGTTGTACATATAATAAAATGCACACCGGTGGACGTGAAGTATCGATAAACGCAGGAATGTTATCAACAACTCCCGGTATCTAAAGGAAATAAAACCTATTTCTTAGCGCCAAGGACTCACATCTTGTTTAAAACAGGAACACAGACTACATGCAGCCGTATAATTCCAACAATGTATCTTTTAAACGACGGATGGTATCGAATAACACCAATTCTGGAATACAGCAAATCACTAGCAATAATAAAACCGAACAGTAAACCTACGTGGCAATATAATGATCCTGGACCATTGGCAGCAAGCGGTATTTATACTAATAGTGAACTTGAGAATTTAAGGGATCAAATAATGTTCCCAGCGGAAAGGAATGGAATTTTAAACACAATGGCGCGCGGCGTAATGGGAGAACCAGTACTAACACAAGGAATATCACTCTCTCACCTTCTGGATGAAAATTCATTGGAGAAAATAACGGAAAACGCTTGGAAGAAAATTTGGGGAACGCTTATCCATCGGCAATGCAAGTGGGAGTAATTGGATTATATTTCTGCATAAGAACAACTAAATTAATAGTGGATACCATCATTCATGGCTACGCACTTCATACTATTTATGGATGGTCAATATATTTAATAGGAGCGCTATGGGACTCAGTGACGAATTTGCTGTTACATTTAGCAAGAGGAACAACACGGAAAGGAAAAGATCAGATATCCTCAGAAAAAGAGTCATCAGAAACAATAAAAACACAAGCAACATTAACACAAGTAATAACAGAAAATGAAAACTCAGAAACAGATACATTACATTCACAACAACATACAAGTAATATTATTTGCTCTGCTCCTGAGATTGAAATAAAAAATATTAAGAATAAAACAGTTATCCACAATGAAATTCAAAACCTATATCCGCGATTATAATGAAGAAAGATGAACCCTAAATTCTTTAAGAAATCAACAATAGATATCATTTAAATAAGGTTTCGGTTTACGATAAGAAGGCTGCCCGAGAGACAGCTCGTAAATGTAAGTCAGTCCGAATTCAGACACCGTTGAAGAAAGCTAACGATAAATCCTTTATTAATCAGTAAAAAGAAATCAAGGTATTTGCACTAAATAAAATAATTATGTTAAATATATATACATACACTCGGTTTAAAATTAACACGAATATATATAAATAGCAAAATGATGAGACCGGATTTAATCGACGAGGAAGAGGAGGAACAGTCAATCGACGGAGTTCGACCGTCGGACAATCCGGAGGGATTTAGGATACTTCTACGAAGCATATGTATTCGTAGCTCGGAAGATGAACCAATAGTTCTCGTGAGCCGGTCCTGGCCGCGGAAGAAACTGTGTTTTGGGTGTTACTTCGATATGCTACCGGTACTTCAAGACGGAGAAGAAATACCGTCAGTGGCTGACTTCCAGATCAGAGGCGAATGGCACTCCTTGAGCTCTCCTAGACATGGTCTCCGGATAGGCGTTAAGGTCGCGTGCGTCGTGTGTGACGACGTCATACTTGGAATAAGACCGGCATGGCGGTGTAAAGAGTGTATAAGGGTGTTCTTACAAAACAAAGACATATTTGAGGCAGAAGAAGCACATCGGGAGAACTTTGAAATCGAGGTGCGAAACCATTAAAAAAAAAAAGAAAAAATAAATAAGTGAATACATATGAATACATATCGATTCTACTAACAATTATATACAATTATATACACATTATTATTATTATACGCATTATTTTTCGATTGTATTAACAATTATATATTGTTATTATATGCATTATTATAGTTTTAGCTTATAAATTTTAGCTCTAGCTTATATTGCTCTATCACATTATTATCATACGCATTATTTTACTCTATTTTATGCATTCATTATATATATCTACACTAACACATTTATTATACTTATATTTTTTTTCACATTAATTAAAAATTTATTAAACATGATTTATTTATATGTTTTGCATGAAAACCATTACCTAAAATAAATGACGTATAATTCGATTCAATTTTTCTTTTTAATAATTCATACGCGGTAACAAACGTACCACGTATGACTTAAGGGGGAAGGTATTACGTGCGAACAAAATTTAATTCAATCAATCTTTAAATAGCCAAGAATGCAATCGATATTGATTAATTATCCGATTTCTGATGGGGAGACGATTCTCAGGCCGCGGCTCACAGGGCATAGAATTACACCTACAAGAGACTTACCCAAGTGTAACTCACCGATTTTAATGAAACTTGGCATACTTGTAGAACATCGAAAAATAATCGACACGTATTTTTTTATTTCGGCAATGGTGCGAGTTTAAGGATAGAAACCACCCTTTGAACGTTAGAGGTGGTCTCCAAGTATAGACAGAAAACAATCATTTAATTTAGAAGAAAAAATACTTCTAGGGAGGTTTTAGTACAGCTGATTCAGAATCTGACGTCAAAATTACAAAATTCAAAATGGCGGATCCAATATGGCGATTAAAATTACAAAAATTTTTCTGGTTTGAAATGCTCTGCAGTTAGCCAATAAAAATTATAGTTTTCAGGGTTTACTGCGAGAAGGTTGCAGACCGATTTTAAACCCCTTTCTGTACTTATTTTAACGGGATGCTTGATTAAAGTGAGTCCCCTCGCCTCTCACTATTTGGGGTGCTTATTTATAGTGAGTCCCCTCGCCTCTCACTATTCGGGGTGCTTGATTAAAGTGAGTCCCCTCGCCTCTCACTATTCGGGGTGCTTGATTAAAGTGAGTCCCCTCGCCTCTCACTATTCGGGGTGCTTGATTAAAGTGAGTCCCCTCGCCTCTCACTATTCGGGGTGCTTATTTATAGTGAGTCCCCTCGCCTCTCACTATTTCAGAAATTTATATATCGTCAATTTTTATAATTATTAATTTATTGAGAATAATTTTTACAGTAATGATATTCCGTAAAAAAGTGTGTAATGCATAAAAATTTCTTACACCACGCACACCTTATTACGGCAATAACTGTGCACAAATCGCAAAATGCTGCACAATCTTTGAAACAAAATTTTACGGGATTTTCAAACTCGGGTGGTTTTTCTTCCAAATAACCGCTTTTGTACCACGCATAACTAATAAGATTTGAAAATCTGGGAGAAGAAAACTGATTATGAATCAGTGATTGGATCTTAATTATATTATTACGGAGATGTAAATTTATGTTATAGTTGTAGAGAATGACAATGTCAGAAAAATGTCTTAAGAAGTTTTTCCACGGCCTAAAGAAGAACACATCAAGAGGCTGAATCCTACCAGTTGTTCCTGCAGGAATGGTTTCTATTTTGAGGTACTCTTTTGTTCTTAAAATAGGTTCAAAAGTTTATGAATTTTGACCACTCCACGAATCTAATAACAAAATGGACTTTTCATTAGACGCTGGAAGAAAAACTTCTTGAAACCATGATTTCACAAGACTTGATGTTAATTTTCCCGAATTTGATGCTTTTACAAGGACATTTTCAGATTTAAAGAGGTTGTTTTAAACTATAGGGCCAAATGTTCCATTCTTTTCCTGCAAAACAATTAACAAAGGTGATAACAAAACACCATTTGCAGAAATTAAAGGCTGTATGGTGTAGCTATGAGTCATAGAATTTATTGACTGTGCCAAGCTTTCTACTGTTTGTGTCCCTTTAAACGCTAGAGTACGTCCCGTGTGCATTTCCAAATTAAACCCTGATTGATCAGAGTTAAAAATATTTTCTTTTTCAACTAACAAAATTTGTTGCTTCACATTCTCTACAAATTCATTGGCACTGGCTTCCAACTGATCTTTATTAGCTATAGATTTCTGCGTTACGAATTTGTTAATTTTCCTGGAAACAATGCCATGTCTGTGTTTGAATTTGTTCACCCACTTTGCAGAAGCTGTAAATAAATTTGATGACAAAAAAACTTCATCTCGTGCTTGCAGAGCCCACTTACGAATATCTAGATCGTGTACTGTTACAGATTTTTCTACAGATTCTTTAAATTGATCTAAAACAATTTCAGAATTTTTTTTTAGCTTTTCCAATCGATTTCCACCACGTGCGATCTGTTCTTTCCACCTATATAATTGGCACTTTGAAGTCAATCGTTTAAACCTTATTTTAACTGTTTCAAATTTTAATTTACGTTTTTTCCCCGATTTCCAATACTCAACAGCCTTTCGCTTATATTCTTCATCAATTTCTTTGTCTTCACATTCGTGTAATTGGAAATTTGAGTTTGTTTCTATTTCAAATGCATTGTCATCGCTGTCTTCAATCGTACATGGTTCTGATTGTATAATCAAATGATCTTCTTCAAATTGTAAAGTATCATAAGTTTCTATAAATAAGGAATTGTCAATTGAATCCTTAATCAAAACTTCAAGCTGTGAACTAAACGCTCTCTCATCATCATTTATAGAGGATTCGAAATTATATTCGGGTTGTTCAAAAGCTACTGTCAAAAGTTTTAAAATATTTTTAGGATTTATTAACATATTGTACAAAGAAAAAAAAGAAATAAAAAAACACGAAAAATATAATGTGATGTTTGATATAATGATGAAAAATGTGATGTTTTAAGAGAAAAATATCTACCAAAATTAAATTTCACAGCGTGTAGTTTATAAAACTTTTAAATTTAAGTACTTGAAAAACGGGGATTGGACTGCCGAATGCAGCTCTCACAGTTATCACTACAAACTTCGATCAATGCTCGTAGGAAACAAGGATAAGAAGCGAAGAGGAAGATTTATATCTAATGACAACCGGTGTAAAAATATTTTATATCACACGTATGTGGAAAGTGGCCCATTCCGCGCGCGCCATCTGTGCGACGGATGGCCGATCCCGCACTGCGTGCGGGAATATCTCACAGATGGCGCGCGCGGAATGGGCCACTTTCCACGTACGTGTGATATAATAGTTATTTGTGCAAGTGCCGTAAGATGAAAATTCACGGGTGCGGTCACCGCATCCGGGAATTTTCATCTTTACGCACGTCGTGCACACCCTATTTTATGTCGCAAGCGCGTGGAAAGTGGTCCATCACGCACGCGTAGCGTGCGTAATGTGCTACTTTCCATGCACGTGTTGCATAAAATATTTTTACACCGGTTGTCATTAAAATTTTTGTAATTTTAATCGCCATATTGGATCCGCCATTTTGAATTTTGTAATTTTGACGTCAGATTCTGAATCAGCTGTACTAAAACCTCCCTAGAAGTATTTTTTCTTCTAAATTAAATGATTGTTTTCTGTCTATGCTTGGAGACCACCCCTAACGTTCAAAGGGTGGTTTCTATCCTTAAACTCGCACCATTGCCGAAATAAAAAAATCGTGTCGATTATTTTTCGATGTTCTACAAGTATGCCAAGTTTCATTAAAATCGGTGAGTTACACTTGGGTAAGTCTCCTTGCTAGTGATAAGACCTTCCTCCTTCTTTAAGACAAAGAAGTGGTGAAAAGCTCGGGCGGGGGGGTTCTTGCCACTTGAGTATAAATAAGCGTGAAAAATTGTCTTTCGAGTTTAGTTTAGTCAGAGCCAGTTGTTGAGAGTCAGTAGTTGTTGTTGTCAATTAGTCGCTCAATCGGCAGTCTTTATTAAATTCTGACTTCAGCAAATCTTAAGACAGATCTAAACAATAATTTAAATCATAACAGATAAACCAGATTTTAAATAATTGTTGTAAGGAAATTCTTCCACAAATAAAGGTAACTTTAATTTTAATTTAATCAATCTTTCTATAAAATCCTTTAATTCCAAAACTCTTAACTGTCGCTGCCAAATAGCGTGGCAACAGGAATTTCCTGATTCTGTCGCTGCCAATCTGTGTGGCAACAGGATTTCCTTTAACCTATATTTATGCCCAGAAAAGGGGGCAAAAGATTCCAAGTTAAAAAGATTAAATTTCAGATTAAACAAGCCATTCAATTTAGTCAAGATCCATTTCCATTATTTCTCAAATTAAGAAAATTTGAAACAGAAATTCAAGACAATAAAATTTGCACCTTTTCTGAATATAACATAGCGATTTTCGACCAAAAATTAGTTATTATTTGCCTATAAAACAAAAACTAAGCAACGAAAAAAAAAAATCCTATGACAAGTACTAGATAACGATGTATAGAATAACCACAAAAAAATTCAAAGCAATCGGTTCATTGGTTTTCGAGAAAATTTTGGGTAACCGATTTGAAACAGGCGGCACGGCGCGCTCTCGGAGACGGTTCATTCTCTCGGCTGTAACTTTGTTATTTATCGAGATATTGACTTGCAATTTTAAACCAGATATCTTGAGACCTCAAGCTTCAAGAAAATGCAAAAAAAAACAAATCGATTTTTTCGACCATGCTAGGTGTATATCTCCCCTTAAGACAGATCTAAACAATAATTTAAATCATAACAGATAAACCAGATTTTAAATAATTGTTGTAAGGAAATTCTTCCACAAATAAAGGTAACTTTAATTTCAATTTTAATCAATCTTTCTATAAAATCCTTTAATTCCAAAACTCTTAACTGTCGCTGCCAAATAGCGTGGCAACAGGAATTTCCTGATTCTGTCGCTGTCAATCTGTGTGGCAACAGGATTTCCTTTAACCTATATTTATGCCCAGAAAAGGGGGCAAAAGATTCCAAGTTAAAAAGATTAAATTTCAGATTAAACAAGCCATTCAATTTAGTCAAGATCCATTTCCATTATTTCTCAAATTAAGAAAATTTGAAACAGAAATTCAAGACAATAAAATTTGCACCTTTTCTCCATATAAATTAATCCCTTTGGATCTTAAAATAGATTTTCCAAATTTCGATTCAATAAACAAATCTGATCCTCGATGTAAAAGTACCTTGGATAGAAAAAATGGGAATAAGATACAGCACTAACAGTTGTGTGGTTCTTTCAGTTGATTCAGAGTTTGTACCAGTATTTGGAATAATTTATAATATACTCTGTAATATAACTGGATATGTGTGCTTTGTATGCAAGATATAGACTAATGTAGAGTATGATGACATACTCTGCGCATTTGAAGTGTCACAAAGCGAATTTTACACATGCTGTTTATTAGATAATTTATATAGTCCATTTCCTGACATTTTTCATAAAATGCCAAATGGAGATTATTATGTTTCTCTACGAATTTCCACTTAATAGAGATTAATTATGCACAACATAATTAAATATTTAATTATATTACATATTATTTACAGTTTAAATCTCTCTCTCTCTCTCTCTCTCTCTCTCTCTCTCTTTCTCTTAAATAAGTAGTATAAGCTACAATATAAGTTCGTGTGTGTTTATATATTTTGTACAATATAAATTGATAAATATGTAATCTGTTCCTTGTATGACGTTTTATATTTTATTTTTAGTATGAACAGCACGAAATTAATTGCACAGATGACGGAATATTTCTAACAATCAAACAACTCGGTAGCATGAACCGCCATTATGATTCCTATATACGAAAATGAATGGTTAGAATAGCAGAGAGTTCGCTTCCACTATCAAAACATTCGACATTACAAACCGAAATATTGTTGCAATGAACAAAACTCTTATCAGTAGCAGCATTAAAACTCGGTTGAGATAACCGAGTACAATTGTCTCAGCAACGGAAATCTTCCAGAAGAATTTTTCTGTTGCTACAACCGAGTTTTCGTCTGGTTCCCAGGGAACAGAAAATTTCGGTTGCCACAACCGAAATTTGGTTGCACGAACGGAATATTTTCTTCCGTGCGTAACATCGTTTTATTGTGTATTAATCGCTGCGTGTGATTTTTTGTAGGTATGTATTAATATTCTGGAAAAAAATGTTTATTAATGTTTTACTTCTCTTACAATTTAACTTTTATAGTATTTTTTAAGTTAATTATGACAAAGGTTCTTTTTTTGTTGTATTTTTCTCACAGTATTATCAAGAAACGTTTCGTGGCAACTACTTTTGTGGAAGAAACATTAAACACAGACGTTTATACATTGCGTAAAATTATTCGTCTTTATTCTTCCAAATTTCTCAAGAACAAAATATTTTAAAAGAAGGTATTGCTTGTTCAAAGTGCAAAAAAATTGTTAATGCCAGAAACATTATAATGTAAATACAATGAGCATATAATAAAACGTTACTATTCTTTAAGCATGATCATTAATTATATGTTAAACATATATCTGTATATATTATTTATTATTTATAATTTTTAAGGTAAAATCCAAGTTTAATTTAAGAAACGTTATAATACTGCTGTATATTGCCGCTACTTTTAATTTGCTACAAACTCCTTTTACAAATAAAGAAATCGAAGTAAAAGATAAAATAGAAAATATGCTACAACAAATGTATGAGGACAAATATGAAATAGAAGAAGAAGATTCTCTTGATTTTCTAAATTTGTTTGATGTGCCAGAATCACAACTAATAACAGAAGAAGAAGAAAATGAGGAAAAAGAAGCATCATATTATGTAAAGGAAATGACATGTGTAAATGATGAAATCCCACTCGGATACAAAAAACGTGTAGTAGACTTTTGGAATCTGCTGATTCAATTAAAAGAAGATCTTTTGAGACCGCAAAACACAGATTTTGGAAAATTACATCGCTACGCCAATTACGAAGATGGAAAAAACAAGTGAACAAAGGTGGAACTAAATATCAGAAACTGAAAGAAATTTCATTATATACATTAGATAAATTCCGAGAAAGTGTTGAGAAAAAAGTAATTATTCACGATGTTAATATTGCTCGATGGGCCCTCAAAGCGCAACAGGAGATTAATGCACCAGGATTTGCAGCATCAAAAGAATGGATAAGAAGATTTAAGAATGCACATAATATTGTTTCCTGTAAAATCACAAAATTTATTACAAAAAAGAATATACAATCAAAAGAAACTTTGGAAAAAGAAAGCAATAGGTTTATCGAAAATGTTAAATATTATATAACGCGTTATGGAATGGAAAATATAATTCAGACCAAAGTGGATTTCAATTAGAACTTCATAGTGATCGTTCTTTAGCAATTCAAGGTACAAAAAAAATTGAGGTTACAGCACAATCAATATCGGCAACTACACATAGTTATACTATACAACCAACAATTTCAGGCGCTGATCAATTATTATCACCTCTTTTTATTGTTTTATAAGAACCCTCTGCGTCATTCGGTCCGAGAGACAGAAAACAATGTTTCGAGAAAACAATATTTTTGTTTTGGCCTCTGGAAAATTAACTTCACACCATTTTGAGATTTGGTTAAAAGAAGTTTATTTTTCAAATGTTGGTCATAAATCAGTTTTATTATTAGATTCTTGGACTGGGCATTGCTCAAATGTAATTGAAAGAAATAAACCAGAATCTGCTGCAGATTCTATTTTTCTAACTATACCAGCAGGGACAACTGGTCAAAGACAACCGTTAGATGTGTATGGTTTTCGCATGTAGAAAAATTTTGTAAAACATTTTTTGGATATTGTCATGCTTCTAGATTTAGAAGTCAATCTTCATTCACGAGATGCTATATTAAAAGTACAATTATTAACTCATTTCCAATTTTCATCGCCGAAATTTAGAGATTTATTTAATGGCATAAAAGCGGTTATGTAGAACATAGACCAGTGCACTTTGAAACCCCAGTCGATTTTTGTTTTAAAAAAAGTTTTAAACCAAAGTGCGATATTTGCGGTGGCATAACTATAATTACTTGCGCATGGTAAGAAATCTCTTTGTATACAACACTTTTTTTACGACCATCACATGTGTTATAATTATAATTTGGAACCATAAATATTATATTTACATTTATTATTTGTAAAACTTTATTTATGTAACTTTATTGTATTATTATGTTGTTAAACAATTACACATTGTAACACAATTATATTGTTATATTGTTATACACAACTTCTTTTATTTATATAATTAATAAAGAGCACTAATAGAATATTTATATAATAATTCACTGTCAGTAAATAAATATATTTATATATATATTTCTTTTCTTATTTTATTATTTGTCCTTTTTCTTCCTTTCTTTGTCTTCCTCTTTCTCCTCCATGACTTGTGAACTACAATTGTATATTACATTAGACAATTTTCATATACATATATATTAGTTCTTTTATTTCATCATTTACACAAATGTTTAAAATCTAGTTACCTCTAGCTTGAAACACCTATTAATTTTCATTGGAGTATTCTTCCCCTCTGCCTAAACCTGTAGGCTGATTTTATCAATAGGCCAATTATGAGAAAGACATCTCTCTGCCGAAACTTCTAGCCTGATTGCGAGTGTATAACGAATTGTAACAGAAGTAAAAACATTAATAGACATTTACAAAATATCAATACCTACCTAACAAAATTGCAGCGATTAATAGTACACGATATAATACACTGTTACGAATGAAACTTATGCAAAGTAATATTTTATATTCTATGCGACTATATAAGTCACCTTGTGATGTCTCAAATTAGAAACATTTGATATGCGTCGCGCATGATTTAATTTACATTATTTACAATTAATCTTATCTATAATTCAGTTGTTATGTCTAGACTTTAGAACACGATAAAAACTTCCATGATTACGTAGAATGTCCTCCAAATGTATTAGTCATTTTCTATTAGGTGTAAGTACGCGAAGATGCAAACAGAACGCGTTGCATGAAGAATCGAGCGCATAGGCGGACAAAGTGTGTACAAAAGCGTTTATAATTATTTCTCAAAAATGGTTTATCGTAACATAACTTTCTCATACATGGTTAAATTCGTAAAAAAACAACCTTTTATTTGATAATCAAAATTTTTTAAAATTTTGAAAAAAATGTATTGGTAGCGGAAGTATGTTAAAAAATATAAAAAATAAAAAAAATATTTTGTTATTTCAAAGTACTTTTGAAGCCATTTAATTTACATTTTTAAAAACTTTTCTATCTCTTATAGTTTTGGAGATATTCGGCTCGAAAAAGAAAAATCGATTTTTTCCGAAGGGCTGTTCACTCTCTAAACTTGCGTATGGGCACGTATAAAAAAAGACGTATCTCTTATTTTTTTCTACACAACAACATATATAAAGCTCATCAAGATTGGAATGGGACACCTCCGTGGGTTTCCTTGTTAGTTGCGACGGTCGCAAATGGGAGCCCCATGTCTGCGACCCTCCAACAGGCGCTTTATGCCGGTTCACACTTCGCGCGGACGCGGCAAACAAGGAGAACAGGGAGGTTCTCCCAAGCTTTTAACGCCGCGTCCGCCAAATTGTATAGCTTCACTGGGGGACCCAGTCGGCGAAGAGCCTCCTCACGGACAATATATGCTTGCGCCCGCACGCGTCTGATGGTCTCCAAGTGCGGGAGTGCGGGCGCAGCGTGTATCCGCTCTCGGATTTGTGATATACTTTCCACCGCCATACCTTGCACGTTTGAGTCAGACGGAGGCATACAAAATTTATGTAAACAGTTTACAAAAATCACAAAATCACAAAAAATAGCGAAAAAGCTACGACACACTCTGTCTGATGAACTGTCGCAGACTGGAGCAGGTAGAAATTCGCCAGAAAAAAATATGTGACGTCCCGCAAATTAAATTTTTTACTTCTTTTCAAAATTTCTTTCAGAAAAAAATCCTTATTTATTAATTATTTTTCTCAATCTTTTGCCTTTGTTTTGATCTTAATAACCTTTATTATTATAATTCTACTTATCTGCACTGATGATGAAGATGCCAAATAACTCGGACGTTGCAATCGCCTTTCGCCGAAACTTACCATACGATAAAATTAATTTAAGAGCGACTTGTTAGCGTCGAAACGTCGGCGGGAATCAAAAAACAGCCTAGAAAAGGGTCTAGTTTTATCTTCGGCGACGAAGCGTCCGGTTGATAACGCGAGGAAATTACTCAGGTTGCCAGTCGCGAGCTCTTTGCTTACAAATAAGGTACTTTTACTTCGGCAGTAAGTAATAAAATTAACAAACTCCTTTGCTTCGACCAAACTGGCTATTTTTATTTAAAAAGCACGACGCGTTTCAACCGGGATTCCGGTCCTTTTCAAGTGCGTACAATAAATTTAAAACACCTCAATATACACATTGTGGCAGCAGTGAGTATATTTTGTGTGTCAGATAAACGAGTCATATTAATAAAAGTGATCGCACCACCAAATTTCACTTTTATTAATATGACTCGTTTATCTTTTATTAGTATTGACACACAAAATATACTTACTGCTGCCACAATGTGTATATTGAGGTGTTTTAAATTTATTGTACGCACTTGAAAAGGACCGGAATCCCGGTTGAAACGCGTCGTGCTTCTTAAATAAAAATAGCCAGTTTGGTCGAAGCAAAGAAGTTTGCTCTTTGCTTACATTACCGAATGATTTAAGCTTGCTCTGAATCCTCGGGAGGTTAGATAATTTTAATTAATAACAGCTGGAAAAACCTACGCAACATTACCTCCTCATGAAATCCGACAAGTCATGCGCTTCCTGGTTGATTGCAAGTCACCATGGACTACGATGGCAGGATGGAAACGTGCCGTACAGCATGGCGAAACATCTAATTACATCGGCCGTGCTTGGAGAGGGCGACGAGACGTCGACTCTTGTGTACGTTAAGTGATGCGAGAAGAAACGAGAATGGCTAGTGGATCTACTTGAGAATAAAGCGAGAAAAAATCTAAACATTGAGACTTTGAATGCCGATTACGAAGATATCGAATCTTAAAATAATCTAAATGTTACTAATACTATAAGATGAAAAACATGTTAAAAATTGCGCATTACAAAATGTATTAAAAATATTTAACTGGTGGTCGCGACACCAGAAAAAATTATGTTTTTTTAATAAATTATATATGTATATATAAATGTTTTATTTCCTTTTCCTACATAGTTTGTAATATAATATAGATGTTTTAGTAGTTTTTAAAGATGTTTTAGCTGTTTGATAGTTGTTTTAACAATGTTTTAAAGATGTTTTAGTAGTTATTAAAAATGTTTTAGTATTGCTTCCTCATAGAGGAAGCTTTGTTTTCATAAATTCGTATATAAACCTTTGATTGCGTATAAAGTTAAATCTAGTCAATCAAATTTTAAAAAAATATATATGAAATAGGAGTAGAAGAAACCAAAGAAAAGATTGTTTTTTTGAGTTTTCGATGCCAATGTGTTCCTTATGTTCTAAAACGTCAAAATATCGCATTAAAAAAAATGTCGGTATGTGTGTATGTATGTATGTGTGTATGTATGTATGTGCCAAATTTACCGAAATTTTTATAACTCCAGAACTAATCAAACAAATTTTGAAGAATTATATATGAAATAGGGGTAGAAAAAACTGAGGAATATAATAGAATTAATAAAAATTGCTAATAATGAAGGGGTTACCCATTTTTATCTAAAAATCTATATGATTGTCCTAATTTCCGCAAATTTTGAGATATCGTGCTTAATTTTTTTTATGGATAGAGTATCATTATACTCATTAGACTGAAGAATATAATAGAATTAATAAGAATTGCCAATAATAAAGGAATTATTGTTTTATTATTGTGCATTAAAGGCCAGATACTAAGCTGTCCTGCTATCAATTCATACTCTTGTCATTATAAGCTGCTAGTTTTATATATTATATCATTTTGATAATTATATGTTTCATATATTATATGTCTTGCTTCCTCATAGAGGAAGCTTTTTGATAATTTATCACATTTTATATACGTTGGAAAATAAGCAAAATATTTGATTGAAATGGAGGAATTAACCAACAAAAATAAAAGAATAGAAGAATGGGAAAATTGTAAGTAAAAACTATAATTAATTAAAAAAAAATTTTAAAAAAATATATATAATAATAATATTAATAAATAATAGTTTAAAAAATAATGGTCTTAATTGATGGTTTTAAAATTATAGTATTTGAAGACGGATGGGATGACTTCTTATTAATGGTAGCAATTAATTACGAAAGGGAACAAGAAAATAGAGGACTGACACATATTGAAAGAGGATCGAATATTGATTTGACGGATTCGAGGAAACGAAAACAAAAAGATGATAAAGATGAAGAAAAAAGAGATGAAGAAAGTAGGTAAAACTAGGCCGGTTCTAACTCGGGGATCTGAGAGGGAGTGAGGGGCGGGGGGGGTACCGCGGGGGGAGGGGGGAATACCGCGGGGAGGGGCGGGGAAGGGGGTACCGCGGGGAGGGGCGGGGAAAGGGGGTACCGCGTTTTCAACCGTAGCGGAGGAGGAGGAGGGGAGATACCGCGTTTTCCGGCGCCGCGGGGGAGGGGGATACCGCGTTTTCCGGCGCCGCAGAGGAGGGGGAGGGGAGATACCGCGTTTTCCGGCGCCGCGGGGGAGGGGGATACCGCGTTTTCCGGCACCGCAGAGGAGGGAGAGGAGACCGCGTTTTCGCCGTGCCGCGGGGTGATCGCGTTTTCGCCGTGCCGCGGGGGTGAGGGGCGACCGCGTGCAACGGCCGCGGCGGTCCGCGTGCCATCACCCGCTCGCTTTCTGTTGCGATCAATCTCCACGCCATTGAGCTCGTATCGAATTTCGTCAAACATGAACGCCACGCAATTATTCGCAAGCGTTGTCTCAGACTCGTCATTTTTTCTCTTTATCGTCAATTTTCCTTCAACGTAGAGGAAACTCTCGCACGGCAACGTGTATAAATCCTGCTGTTGTATGGGTATTCTTATCTCATCGTTATGTCCAAACGTTGTGTTGGGCTTTTGCGAGGATTACAAACGCGTGGTTGTTAACGCTCGTCACAAATTAATTTTAATACGAGCGCGCAGCGATAACAATTGCATTGTAGGAAATCCGGCGACGGAGCCGGAAATTGAATTGTTTAAAGTACAGTGGCGAATGCCGCATGTCACATAAAACGAGATCAATAAGCTATCCATGCTACGGGCCTTGGAAAGCGGGCGATATCTTGGTGTTAGTTTCCGTTCGTGGGATCTGTATGAGTACCCTATGTTGCAGAGCACGACCAAGCATTCATGGGCCGTTAAAACGGCGACTTAGCTGAAGAAGCCGCGGTACGTTATCTTTGCGCTGCAGACCGGACGCAAGAATATCATGTCGCAAGATGTTAGCGTATTCGATGACTGTAACTTGACCAACGTGAAACTTTATCTAAACTCTGAATTTTATCCGTACGATGACTTGAATCTGGATTTTGGCAAAAATCGATACGCCGTCCTTTTCGATATGTACGCGCGTTTTCGTAAAACTTATTACGGATACGACTGCTTCGATACACTTTGCACCGTGGTTACATTCTTGACAAAAGGACCTTTTGTTGTCATTGATTGCTCGCGACAAAACAAATCTGTCAACAGCGCCACCGTGGATGTGCGAATAGAATTTGACTGTAAAGAGAATGTACCGGCAAATACTACCGCCTATTGTCTCGTCTTGCATGATCGCGTAATCGAATACTGTCCGTTGTCGAACGTAGTGTGCAAAATCATGTAAATTGCAATATCAGCGGATATTGCGATATAAGAGGCACTGATGTACCGCGATAAGCTACAGATTGCTCCGTCGTTTCGTCATGATCGTACCAACGTTTGTCGATCTGCAGAGATTCACCGTCGGGATAAAATTTGTTGTAAAGGAGGTGGCGGTTCTGAGAAACGGGTCCGTTTTGGCGCATAACATTTTTACATGTCCCATGTCATGGAGTCTCCTCATGAAATCCGACAAGTCGTGCGCTTCCTGGTTGATTGCAAATCACCATGGACTACGATGGGAGGATGGAAACGTACCGTACAGCATGGCGAAACATCTAATTACATTGGCCGTGCTTGGAGAGGGTGACGAGACGTCGACTCTTGTGTACGTTAAGGGATGTCAGAAACGAGAATGGCTGGTGGATCTACTTGAGAATAAAGCGAGAAAAAGTCTAAACATTGAGACTTTGGATGCGGATTATGAAGATATCGAATCTTTAAATAATCTAGATGTTACTAATACTATAAGATGTGAAAAACATGTTAAGAATTGTGCGTTACAAAATGTATTAAAAATATCTAACTGGTGGTCGCGACACCAGAAATATGTATGATTTTTTTTTTAAATAAACTATAGATGTATACATATATAACTGTTTTATTTTTTTTTCCACATAGTATAATATAGATGTTTTAGTTGTTTTTAAAGATGTTATAGTTGTTTAATAGCAGTTATCCAGATCAAATGACCGAAAGTCACGTTATTGTTTTCGCGAACATACGTGTCTCGCGGTGCCTTCATCGCAAGACACTGCACATCGTAGATTTTTCGGAAGGCGCATCCGTACGGATGCTGAGATCACAATGAAATTAGATATGATAAACAAAACCAAACAAACGATGTGACAATAGTGAGATGTAGAAAGATGAATTTGAAGGTACGCTCAGTAGTCGAGAGTTGACAGTCGTGAGTACAACAGCGCGGTCAGTGTATGTAAGATGGATCTCGAGGAATTATTTGGTGAAGATATAGATGTTGAAGTGAATGATGAAGAAATGGAAGTGCCTGAAGAAATGGAAGTGATTGAAGAACTAGAAGTGATTGAAGAGGAAGGAATGGAAGTGATTGAAGAGGGTGGAATGGAAGTTGACAATGATGTTGATGCAATTTTGTCGGAAGATTCATGTTACGACAGTGACATGCCTGAGGATGTTCCGGAAGAAATTTTTCGTGTGTTGAACCAGGCTGAAGTAAATGCTTTAAATCCTTTAACAAAAATGTGTTGCACATATTTTTATTTTACTCCTGGACATGTGAAATTTAGCGCATCGTGCATCGTCAGACTTAGTGGGTTATTCTCGATGCTACGTGCACATCGTAAACATGAGACCAGGCCGTATATACTGATGGACGGTCTCTTTTGTTCATCATGCGGAGACCCATTATATCAAATAATGCTGTGCAATTCGTGCTCAATGTGCACAGGTTCTTTGTGAAAGATATTTAAATTTTAACTATTTTAGTGTATATAGTGTATATAGTACTGTATATAGTGTATAGTGAGCTGCTTTCTTCAGGGTTATCGGAGTGGTAAGCAAATTTTATACATATACTGTACGGGGGCCGGGAGCGAGAGAAACCGCGCGCGAACGGGGGCCGGGAGCGAGAGGGACCGCGCGCGAACTGGGGCCGGGAGCGCGAGAGGGTGACGTCACGCGGACCGCCGCGGCCGTTGCACGCGGTCGCCCCTCACCCCGCGGCGCGGCGAAAACGCGGTCCCCTCACCCCGCGGCGCCGAAAAACGCGGTCCCCTCACCCCGCGGCGACGCATAAAAACGCGGTCCCCTCACCCCGCGGCGCGGCGAAAACGCGGTACCCCTCCCCCGCGGCGACGGAAAACGCGATACCCCTCCTCCGCGGCGACGCACGAAAACGCGGTACCCCTCTCCCCCGCCCCCGCGACGCATGAAAACGCGGTACCTCCCTCCCCCGTCCCCGCGACGCATGAAAACGCGATACCCTCCCTCCCCCGCCCCCGCGACGCATGAAAATGCGGTACCTTTTCTCCCCCTCTCCTGCGGTATCCCCCCCGCGGTATCCCCCCCGCGGTATTCCCCGCGGTACCCCCCGCCCCTCACCCTCCCTCAGATCCCCGAGTTAGAACGCCCATAGTTTACCTACTAATCGATAAATCGCAATTTGACGCAAGTTTTCTTATCTTTATCTTCGGTGCTTTTAACGTTTTTCGTAAACGAAATGTATTTCTCTTTTGTAATTGGGAGTAAGTCTACATGTCCTTCGTATGCTGTTGCTATTTCAGTTATAATAAAATGCGCGTCGTAGCCTGATAAATTATGAAAAACTATGGGAATGCAATGCGAATCTTTGTAGTTCAGATTACAGTTTGAGTGCGCGGGACCTCTGTACTGACCGGTCAGATGACAATGATCGCGTACTCGCACGTTGTCTGGCTCGAACGGTTTTTCGCACACGTGACAGTGCGTTGCGCTGTTAAACTTTTCCCACTCGTCTCGCGTGAAATCCGCCATGGGCACATTAGTGGACAAGATTGTCTTTACATCGTGAGTTAAACGTCTTAGCTCCTTGGCGAACCACGCGACGCAATCCTTATCGCGACGAAACCGATACATTGATAACGAGTCGTCGTACGAGCAATGCACGTAGTACCCTATGCTAAACACGCGATGATGTTGATACGTGTATCTGGACGTTTTCGGATCCGCTTCCATCTTCTCCAGGGTACATTCCAGGTCGGCGTATACGATAAACGGAACTCGTTCCTTCCTGTTGTGATTCTTAAAGGCCAACCACTTGTCGTTATCGCTCGGTAACTTGATCGCGCAGTCGTTTATCTCCCGACAGTCGACGGTGTGGGCTTCCAAATTCTCGCTTGTGTAGAAATAGTGTAAACATCTGTAAATAAAGAAATTTTTTTATATATTTTTTACGTAAGATTTATTTTTATTAATTATTAAGATGTATACTCACCGATTGCAAAAGTATTTCCGACCATCGTGCCTGCTCAATTGAGAGCTCACGAGACGGGATAAGTTGTTGATCAATACAAAATGTCCCACGTTGTCGTAATGCACGTACAGCAGATTTACATGTTTGTCCATCTTTCTGTCGGTGAGCCGTATTGGCAGGATAGCAAGTTCCTTGTTTTTTTCTCGATGCCGTACACGTTGATGGAGATGTCGTTGTAATTTTCAAAATTTTTAATTTGATCCAACGTCATTGAAAACTTAATGTTTGTAAGATTTAGCACCAACGCGTAATGTGGATACGACGATTCCCGTTCTACATGTCTTTGGGCTGGATGCAGAGCAGCCACCACTGACCATGCGAAACATGCATTGCCCATTGATTGCACGTTTATCACCGCTCTCTTCATTTTAATTTCTCGCGGTATTTCCACAAGACACCCCGCGTGCAATAGATTGTACTTGTTTACGTTAACAGTCAAATTGAGTATACGCGACAACGCCCATCCGCTATCACGTTCCTGGAATTCCTCCAGCGATGCTAGGGTAGGCTCGATAACGTGTCGCATGTACCACTTGCGCAGATCGGGCATATGAAAGAGTTCACTGTTTCTCGTAGCGATACTTTTATTCGCGCGTTTGTCACCCGCAACAAATTCACCATTAAACATTGTGTTTATCTTTACATTGTCATGTCGTTGCATGACGTTTCGCACATGAATGAGTACAATGTCTCTCGCATCTTTGAGAAATTGACGTGGGTCGATGTGTTTGGAATTTATCACCACACCGGTCAGTATACGACTTTCAAAAGCCGTATCTATCTCGCGCCATCTGAGTCCTGTCTCACTCGCACTGTATCCGGCACCGACATGCACGAAACGTTGACGTACTCGAGTCTTCAGACCTTCGAGTCGTGCGATACAAGCAATCAACGACTGTTTGAGACCGATCGATAATCGTGGCCGTTTAATTCGGCTTTGTTCTTCCAACGATTCGATAAACTCGTCGCATTGTTGCTCCCACGCGGTAAATTCTTCCCACGAATTTAAAAGGGTGGATTGGTCCAACAACTCTTGCTCCATGTTATTGCACGATCTTCTTTCTGACACAATTGTACTCACGACTTCCAATTCTCGACTACTGAGCGTATCGCCCAGATTCGTCAATTTATATTCTACTAATGATGCATTGTTTGCTAGCATATTTAATTTCCCCGTGATCTCAGCAGCCGTACATCGGCGCTATTTGCAAAATTTGCAGTTTTGCACGTGTTTGATGAAATCATCGCAAGACACGTATGTTCTTGAAAACAATAACGCACCATTGAGTTATGCGAAATTGCAAAATTTGCAGTTTTGCACGTGTTTGATGAAATCATCGCAAGACACGTATGTTCTTGAAAACAATAACGTGACTTTCGGTGATTTGATCTGTATAACTGCAGCAGCCGTACATCGGCGCTATTTGCAAAATTTGCAGTTTTGCACGTGTTTGATAAAATCATCGCGAGACACGTCGCGATATGTTCTTGAAAAAATCATATTTGATGCTATTGCCCGATGAGGTGATCTCATCACGTTCTAGACAACGATATCACATTTATGTGGATTGTGGTGGTGGTCACCATGCAGCAGCCGTACATTGGCGCAATTTGCAAGATTCGCATTTTTGTACGTATAAATAGTCTACGAGGATTGTAGCGCGCAGTCGAGAGTTTGAAATGGCATTGACACTGTGTGAAAAAATATGGACAACGCGGGAACAGACAAACGTTATTGCTCGTCGATTGTGCATAATCTTTGCGGCCGAGAACTTGGGTTTCGAAACGTGCTCACTCGCACTAACAAGTGGTGCCCAACACATCACGCGTTGCAGAGATATCATATTACTGATACAAGTATACCGACTCCGATTTGGCCTAATAACTTTCAAATTATCATGTGTCGTGGCAGAATTAACGATCATTACGTATCGCGATACAAGCCTGGAGATGATGAGTACGGCGATGATATATATGATGGCCATCGGGATGAATACTTATCTGAACGACTCATCTCACGACGCTCACGACTGTACTATTTAGCAGGACATCATTGGTATTATCATTATGAAGATGACCTTTGTGAGTTTATCCCTGAAACGCAAATAGCAATCCGCTATATGGAGTGGTGTCTTAAGCATCGTATCAGGGAGCCTAATTGGATTTGGGGAACATACATTTCGACAGAAGATGGCAATTTATTTAGTCCTACATGCGACTGGTAAAGTGTGACATAGGGTAGTGAAATGTAGTGTAGAGTTATTTTTAATATATTTTTTTCTGTTTAGTACCCTTATGCCCCATTATAGATGGTAATGGGTGCGGATCTGCAGTTGAAATGGTATGCTCGCAGCAGCAGCCGTACATTGGCGCTATTTGCAAGATTCAATTATTGATTGTGAACTGTTGGCGTATGCTGCAGATAATATTATACACGATGTATTATATGAGAAATAAATGTATATTAAAATGCATATATCAATGTATCTAAAATTATCTTTTCTTCTGTCTACCGTTCCCTTGTCCACCGTCAGCGGTTTAGAATTACATAGCTGTAACTCTAGATAAGAATGCGCGTGCCGCATTCGTCGCGCTATCATTAAACGTTTTCTCTCATCTGTCTATAAATTGTTAAATATCCTTCCTCTTATTTCCAATAAATAAATTACTTAAAATAATATAAAATAGTCTAACAATAATGGGTGACGGGAGCGAGAAGACGAGCGCGAACGAGAAGACGTACGCAATCGTGAGCGAGAACGCGCGAGGGAAAGAGAACGCGAATGAGAAGACGCGCGCGAACGGGGGAAGAGGACGCGATCGTGAGCGAGAACGCGCGAGGGAAAGAGAACGCGAATGAGAAGACGCGCGCGAACGGGGGACGGGGGCGCGAGGGGGAGCGTGAACGGTTGAAAAATAACGGGGGCCGGGAGCGCGAGAGACCGCGCAAACGGAGGAGAGAGAGATAACGTGCGAACGGGAGAGAGAGAGAGATAACGCGAACGAGGGCCGGGAGCGAGAGGGACCGCGCGCGAACGCGGGCCGGGAGCGAGAGGGACCGCGCGCGAACGGGGGCCGGGAGCGAGAGGGACCGCGCGCGAACGAGAAGACGCGCGCGATCGGGGACCGGGAGCGAGAGGGACCGCGCGCGAACGAGAAGACGCGCGCGAACGGGGGACGGGGGCGCGAGAGAACATCCACGAGGGGGAGATAACGCGAGCGGGAGCGTGCCGTGTAACGTCACGCGGACCGACGCGGCGAAAATGCGGACCCCTCTCCGCGGCGCGGCGAAAACGCGAGCGCGGTCACCCCTCCTCCCGCGGCGCGGCGAAAACGCAAGCGCGGGTCCCCTCATTCCGCGGCGCCGGAAAACGCGGTACCCCCTTCTCCTCCCCCGCGACGCCCGAAAACGCGGTACCCCCTCCCTCTCCCCCCGCGACGCCCGAAAACGCGGTATCTCCCTTCCCCTCTCCCGCGACGCCCAAAAACGCAGTGCCTTCTCCCCCTCCCCCGCCCGCGGTATCCCCCCGTCCCTCACTCCCCCTCGAGCACCACCCGGGGTAGAACTCGCCTAGATAACCTACTTGCGAGCGAACAATATCTAAAACACATTCCTATGTATTTCTATTATATATACAGTTTAATAATTGTAATATCTATCTCTGGTTTCCAAAATTGCAAAAGTTGTATTTAATATACCAGAATCTTATTAATAAACTCAATTTCACTATTAAATTTTAATTTCCAGTTCTGTCGAATCCTCAACTTACTTTTCCGTCCCGTGCGTATTTAACTTAAATAAATTATTACGATTATATAAAGGTCCCGTGCGAGGTTGCTGGTTCTCCATTGGGCGCCTTCCCAGGTGGCGAATCGGAGAAAGTCCGCTAGAAATAGAGGGTACCGGGGAAATAAAATACCCGGGATAGACAAAAACCGCCAGGCAAGTCCGAAGGCCTTGAGGAGGCAGCCCCTACATCGGATTCGTGTGCGGCGAGCTAATAACCTGTCCATCTTAAAACACTTATTACTGAAACCGACATGGAATTTAGCCAGACCCCATAGATGGAGACAACTTTTGGCATAAAATCCAGAACCAGATTCGGAACATAGAACATCAGGACAATGCTAGAAATTTCACGCCTGGCACAAGTCATTCACGAAATGGATAGATATAAGCTCCAGATGCTCAGTCTACATCCCGAGCAGGGTAAACACATCACCTCGGACGGACATATGCTTCTCTTCTTCGGCGAACCAACAAATGAACCTTGCGTCTCTGGTGTGGGTATCCTTCTGTGCTCATTAACGACAGCACTTCATCGCGGTGGTCACACTCTCCTGATAAAACGCATTCTCTGCTATCACCGACTTATACATTGATTAATTTTATGATCATTTTGGTTAATATTTTTGTAAACTCAGATGTGTAAGTCGCGACAAAGATTAGTTTTATACCAGATTGCTTGAGAAGGATCTAATCCTGAGGGTCGAAACGTTGTAAAGTCGTTTCAATACACTTATTGCCAATTATTGTCAAAAATAATAAACATTTCTGAATCAAATTATTTTACGTTAATGCCACCTGCAGGGTACTACACTATGACTCACTGAGTGAAAATATTTACTTAAAGACAGGAGTCAAACAAGTGCTCTCGCCACTGCTTTTTAACATAGTTCTGGATGTTTTAGTTATGTTTTAACAGAAGCAGACATATTCGCGGATGGTATAACATGGGATCTTCAGAACAGACGCCTGGGCGACTTGAACTATCCCGACGACATCGTGATATTGACCCATACTTTCACTGATATGAAAAACAAACTACAACGGCTTACAGACAAGGCACTGTCAGTTGGCCTACCAATTAATGTGCACAAAACCAAGGAGCTGCATATTGGCACAAATAATAATCGGAACAAACTCTACATAGTCTACATACAAGGGAAGGAAGTTGAGCAGGTAAAATCTTTCTGCTATCTTGGCTGTACGGTAACAACGGATGGCGGTACAAAGGAAGATGTGTCCTGCAAAATCAAGAAAACTCGGCAGGATTTTGCCTTGTTAAAGAACATCTGGTCATCAAACCAACTTAACAGGAGTGCCAAACTGCGTATCTTGAACTCCAACGACAAATTAGTACTACTGTATGGATGCGAAACATGGCGTCTGACAAAAAGCATTGTCCACATATTACAGGTTTTCATAAATAAATGCAGAATTTGTAAGATTTTCTGGCAAAACACCATAAACAATGATGAATTATGGGATCTGTGCGGGCAGGTTCCATTACAACAAGAAATAAAAAAGCGAAAATGGATGTGGATCGGCCACATACTCAGGAAAACGCCACATGACATAACCAGGGAGGCATTGGGGTGGAACCCGCAGGGTACGCAAAAGCACTGACGCCCGAAAACAACCTGGAGGCACACCGTCCTAAAAAAAACCGAAACTCAAGGAAAAACCTAGAATAAAGTGAAGGCACTGGCGGCAAATTGGGTCCGTTGGCGAGGCTTTGTGAAAACCCTATGCTCCTCGTAGGAGTTACAAAACACTATATATATATAATATATATATATATATATATATATATTATATATATATATATATATATAAAGGTGGTGAATTCAATTTAATAGTTCTTTACTTTTGATTTAAATTAAATAAGCGACTCTTTGAAGTGCTTCTTGACATTTTATT
This sequence comes from Temnothorax unifasciatus, assembly GCA_030770225.1. NCBI lineage: Eukaryota > Metazoa > Arthropoda > Insecta > Hymenoptera > Formicidae > Temnothorax > Temnothorax unifasciatus. Next base: position 59,196 of record JASTWK010000807.1, read on the forward strand.
TGAAATACCTACGATTACTTTCCTTCATTCAATTCCCGTAAGTAACAACCGGTTCCCAGCTATTAAATAAATAAATATATTAAATAAACAAGAGTGCTTTAATACCAACTTTCCCTCGAATATTGTCAAGTAGACTTCATTTCAATTCAGATAAATTCTATAGTTTAATTCAATTACAAATTAAGACTTTAATTTACGAGATATTTCATGTTCCATCACTCATTTTATCACCAACTTGTATTTTATCTAACACAGGCTTTCCAGCAAATATTTATTCATCAATAGTTCCAAGTTATTTCTGCTTTTAATAAACAATTATACTATAGCCTGTTGTGCCCGTAGCCGTAAGGAGGGACTTTGTCGGGATGTAGGCGCCCAAAGGAATTAGGATCCACGCACTAATAGAAAGACACTCCGTACTTCACAGTAAAAGAGGTTTTGCTCTCACTTTATTACAAAGATTTTTAGTAGTACTTAAGACAATACGCGTTAAGGATGCGCGGTTAACTCTAGAAGCGATCTGCTCTGATCCTGTCGCTATTGACTTATATATTATTTTCATTAAGGAAGGAGTGCGGTGACCCCGATCAGAGCACGTCTGCTGCTCCGTATCTGTTCCGCGCGACTCCGCCGCTGTCTCAGCATTCTGGGAACAGAACTGTGACTCGCTTTCTTCTCGTCACGTTCCTCTTTAATAATTTAATCATTTAATCACGTATTGGTTATTAAGCGTGTTCTTGTTCCCAAAAGCTGGTCGGGCTACGACAAGCCTAAGATATCCATCTCCCTTCCTTTCCACGCACCGTTCTAATAACGAAACCTCTCTCCAGTCCCGGGCTATAGTCGGTGTATGCAGACTTCCCCGAAACAATAAAGGGGAGAACCCTTTTCATTACGCCAAGGCAGTAGTGCTAAAAGGATAAATAACTATGTTATATCGCGGTTTACAGTATTTTTTATTTTTATTTGAGCCGTGACGTAATATAATTTTGGTGGCAGCGGTGGGATTATAAATTGTTGCTAGAACCAGGAAAGGAAATTTTTCGTAAAAGGATTTTAAGATTTTAATATTTCAAAGAATTAATATATCACCTATGGCTTATTCTACGCGTCGCAAGCGTCTCGTACCTTTACCGAATCAGGTGAAAATATGTCTGCCGAGGAAACTGAAGTTATGCCTCATCGAATAGCTGAAAAAGAAAAAGTTCTCTTTGAAAGCGGAAGTTTTACGGAAGAGACAACAAGAATTAGAAGCAAAAAAAAAGGAATTAAAAAAATTTAATATTAGGAAGATTGAGGCGGATAATCCTGGCGATGCCAGACTCAGAGAACGTCTCGATGGACATGACGGTGACGCGCTCATATCGGAGGAATCCCGACTACCATCGCCGGAGCGTGACACCCGATCTCCGGGCGTAGACGTATACCCCGGGATGGACCGGGACTGGCCTACTCCAACGGATCCGGAAGTCTTCGCCCGACCCCCTCGACCGCCAACTCCGAGACAGCCGGTGTACGACGTACCGCGGATGTCGACAACAACATCTGTAGAAGCCACCGTGACACTAAGGACAGGTGCCCTATTGGACGAAGTGTTAGCCGAGATAAATCGGGAGTCGCCGGTAGACGATTTTGAGGACGATCCACCTCAGCGTATCGTCTTGCCAGACTTCTCTAGACCACCGCCCCGGTACTCCAACATTCCAGCAACTGCAACGAGTGGAGTGGAAGAGTACATCGAAATGTCATCCACCCTATCCCAACGAGCGGAAGCTGGTAGCAGCAGGGGCTCTCAACCGCCGCCGAGTACCCCGAGCAGTCTCTTGCGGGGCGCTTCAGCGTACGAGTACCTCGACGAGCCTTCTTTCCGTCACCATGTAGTAGGTGAGCGCCCAATGATCCCGATTCCAATAAAATTACCACAGGTACTCAGCAGAGTATGTCAAGTAATCCTATGAAAACCATTATCTCATATCTCTTTCCAATTCTGAGATATAATTAAAAATTACGAAAATCCATAAAACACAAAAATTTTAAACACCCTGAAATAAAGTCCTTAACCACCTGAATACAACAAAGAAAACCCCATCTCTCTATCTCTTACCGTTCTCGAGTTATGAATTATTAAAGTTTCGTGTCCGCCATTTTAAACTTTTTACCATTTAAACTTAGGAAGACCAAATCACTTCTACATTAATATTCTTAGTCTTTTATACGTTTTGGCTATAACAAATTTCATTTTTAAACAAAAATTTTGACACTTAATTATTACACTAAAAATGGAATCTTTTATATCCTTAAATGTCAATAGCGTTAACCCCGATTTTCTATCTAAATTAATTAAATTAATAAACGAGATTGAAAATTGAACACTCGCTTCGCGAATCTGAGAGAGACAGACTTATGCCATAAGCACAAAGAAAAGGATAGTTTAATACATCCTTCTATTGAATTAAACTAGCATACGATTCCTATACGAAAAACGAAGATAGTTTAATACCTTATGCAACTTTACAATGAGTAAGACGAGAATAACCATATAGACTCGTAATAAATTAAAATAAAAATAAAAACAAATAAACAGAGATAAAACAATTACAGAAATGCATTCCCTTATACCTATAGAAAATTGCTACACTAAAATAACAATTACTTTATTAACATTTTTCAAAAACAATTGTTATAAACAATCATAAACGAATCATTAACTACGTTAACAAATATTTTTAACTTATTCCCCAGGTCATATACAACAACTTTTATATAGGTCAAAACCTTGTTACTCTACTAATCAAAGCAGTATAAAATCTTAAAGAACATTACAGGGCCGATTAACGAAAAATAAAAATTTTCCCCCTAAACTGGCAACAGAGTCAGCGGAAGGGGGGGGAGGTATACGTCTTAATAAAAAAAAACACCCTACCTTAGCCCCCTCTCCTAAATTTCAGAGCACTGATTGCGCGTTCCAGAAACATTAATTTCCCCCTCCTTCATCATAGTTTTGGTTGCCGCGTATATTCGATTAATTTTACAACGACGATCAATCTTGCATCGGTCGCTTGCATCAACTGTCCGCTTCTCCATAACCGAGAGAAAGAATGTATTCCGCTGAAGGAAGCAGCAGCAGCAGCGGTGGCAGACGCATGAATTATTACGTACCCATTCACAATGCTGAAACTCCATCGTACGAGAACAAATGTAACAAGTAAGTTTTCATTTTTTTTTTAAATTATAAAAGCTATATATTTTTATATCTTTTTTTGCGAATTGTATTTTTTTAATTACTAATTTTGTTATTTTTTTACAGCATTTCGTTGGAGCGTCGCGCGGTTCGTATACTAGGCAGACGATACGCATTGACATCAACAGCTTATAAATATTTGGATATTGGAATCAGCGTGGGACCTGTGTCCTTTGTGGAACTACTTCTCGGTGATAACCGAGGAAATCAGATGGTGTTGGCTCATACGACGTGGACAGCGCTAATCGAAAGACGTGCGGATATCGAACGACTCCTGCAGTCAACCGCACCTTCATCGATGTCGATTCGAGATCTGATTATAGAACTCGTAAAAATACATGTCGCAGATATTGTAAAATTAACATCGTGCGACACCAGTTTGTACATGAAACCGTCAACCGTACTCTTCTTGTTCGAACTAGAACATTGCGTCGAGAATGTGTATTTTCAACTATGCCAAAATGTTCATGGCGTAAGTGAAAAATTTAAACAATTTGGAACCATTTTGGGAAGAAATTGTATAACCAATAAATGTGATGCAGCTAGAATCTTGCGCAGCGTTTTTGATAAAAATTCGACTATTGATTGCGAATTATTAGCTTATGCTTTAGACAATATTGTATACGATGCGAGATATAATAAATAAATTAATGCTTATATGATAAAAAGTTTATTATTTTTCAATTCTCCCAATTATTTATTATAAAGGAAAGAAGCGCAAAGTGGAATGAGAACCGTATATGCGACGTTCTATAGAACTCAGGCCACTTGAAATTTAAAGTATCGTATATCGTAAACTGAGAAGCGATGCTTCGGCGACGCTCCGGCGACGCTCGCCTATGGTACCGATGCTCTGACGGATCCTCGCCATTGTAGAGATATAAGGAAATCTCGCCATTGTAGTGCGAGATATATTTTATCTTAATTACTTTTCTGAGCTCTAGTGACTCTTTAACCGCTCCGTTCTACAACCGTCGTTGAATTCAGTCTCATCGAGTCCGCGAACGGTTGCAGACTATACGTGTCAGGACGTGTTTTAACGAGTTTTGCCCCGAAAATATTTTTTTCAAGGATTAGTGACGCCTTTGTGATTGTTTTTTTACTTTCTTGTTTTGCGATGTCTCCGAACCTTCCCCCGTATGAAGAGAAATATCTAAAAATAAGTGAAATTGAGGGAAGTGTCGCAGATTTAGACAATTTTAATTTCGACGACTTTGCTGGTGATCAGGGGGAGGGGCCCGCTGCTCCCCCGCGTCAGCCACACGGCATCGGACGCGGGCGCGCTGCTCCCCTGCGTCAACTCGGGTTCGAACGCGGGCAGGTGCGGCTAAACAGTCGCGGAATTTTACAATTCTGACTTTAATTTTGATAACTTTGAGTTTGAAGTTATTGAAGACAGTGTTAGTGATAGTGACAGTGATAGTGATATTGCTGCTCCCGAACCCCCGCGTCAGCCACACGTCTTCGGACTTGGGCGGGCGCAATTGCTCGCGCATCGCGCGGCCCTCGGACGCGGGCGGGCTTCTTTTTACGTCGAAGCCCTCGCGCAGGGCCGCGCGTATGTTCCAACGGAGGAGGACGAGAGGTTAGCTGATGAACTTTTGTTTGACGTGGATCGAGTTCTACAAATCGCGGGTCCTTATCCCGTCAACCGCCCTGGCCACCAAAATCTGCGAAAGTCGTGGCTGGCTGCGTTGAGACGAATGGAGGGCCGCGGCCATGGGGACTCCCCTCGTCAAGATTAAGATATTTTTCTTTTTTTCTTTTTTTATCAAAAAATTAATAACGCGGAGCGAAAGAGAGAGACCGCGCGCGAGGAAAAGAGAACGCGAACGAGAAGACGCGCGCGAACGGGGCAGAGAACGCGAACGAGAAGACGCGCGCGAACGGGGCAGAGATAACGGGGGCCGGGAGCGATAGGGAACATCAATGAGGGAGAACGGGAGCAAGAGAGAGGCCGCGAGCGCGCCGTGTGACGTCACGCGGACCGACGTGGCCGTTGGACCACCATCCCCGCGGCGGCGCCCGTTAGCCTTTGTATTACTCCGCGCCGAAAATGCGAACAACCCCCCCCCCCCGCGGACCCCCTCGTCCTAGAACGCGGACACCATCCCCCTCTCCCCCTCGGTCGAACAGCGGGCGGTACCCCTTGTCAACGATATGTTTATAAATATTTCATAAACAACATGTCCCGACACGCTTACTGAAACCCCTCCCCCCTCGGAGCATAAACAACAGACCCGCTCGCCGCTCAAGTCCCCCCCCCCCGCCCCGCACCACCTCTGGAGCACCCGGGGTAGGTAGCACATAGTATTCCTACTTCGATTCATGCATCGAAGAGAGAGAGATATATCTTTTCATGTCCGCACCAACGTTCGTGGACCTACAAGGTTTCGCCGTCGGGATGAAATTTGTCGTGAAGGAGGCGGCGGTGTCTCGCGGTACGCGCTCGGTTCTTAGACTGCCCGCCGCTTCTCCGAAGGGCGAGCCTTTTATCGCTCGGCGATATTTCCGCGTTGCCGACTCAGCTGTCAGCGCTTTTGCATCTGGATTCGGGTCATTAGTTTGGCAATCGGGTGATGCCCGGACCCGGAATGCCACCTCAGGTGTCTTTGGCAATAGCCTGAATGCGTGCGCTGACAGCTCGGTGTCGCAATGAAGCTAATTCGGCTTCCGCATTACAACAATATATATTTATTTAATTTATTTCTTCTTATGAAATTAAGGTAACAGTGACATTGAGGATACGAGATACACACTCTTACAATATCTTGGAGATCGAAATTTGACTGCATTATACTACTTTGACCACTGCATTGATTCTATTGACCATCTGTATGTACTGAGGAGGGTCCAAACCAAGGACCAAAACGTTTGCTTTATTAAATTATTATTTGTAGTTTTGGTTTGTTACTGTCGCCCGACTATCGTGCGAACGGGCTCTCATTTGCCTTTGTTAGTTTATTTATAAAATTATAACTGGTATATATATGTGTGTGTGAGGAAATAGATTATAAATTTTCAATCAAACACAACCGATATTTTAGTGGACTCGCAAACTCGACGCTGCAAGTCCCTGGGGGTTATTATCCGGGCCAGGATTGACCGAAGGAGGGGGCGCGCGTCATAGAACGGAAACTTTTACAAGCCTGTCAATCGCGTTAAACATCCATCACGTTTCGAGCCCCTTCCACCTGTTCTTGTTTCATTAACGTATCAGATGTTTCCTGATACACCTGACCCTTCTTCCCTCTAAAGTCCGCCCTTTTCCCCGCTTCCTTTCGAGGAACTCGAAGAGTTCCGACGGATGATCCAATTATTAGAACTATCATATTCCCTGATTTCTTTCAATAGATTTCCCTTCCCCGCTCTCTCCACCTCAAGCGTGGAGATCTTCGACCACGACCGGTTACTCTCTCCCTCTCTCTCTCTACTTCGAGCGTCGAGATACTCGAAAAACTCCGGCGTAACTTCATCTCCAGTTTCAACATCTATAATACTGGCGTAGAGATAATCGATGAATTTCTAGATTTTTAGTTTTAATTATTTTTTTAATAATTATTTCATATTATTTTAGATTATTTTAGATTATTTTAATTAATTATGTACATTTAACCGCGACATAATTACTTATTTTATTTTTATTGCGATCCGACATACACCTGCACACACATTCACTCTCATATTTAGAAATTCAGATGTAAATTTATCTATACTTATTGTTGTGCCGTTACCTCGACTTGCGAGAATCGGCACCGGATTCTTTGGACCCGTCAGGAGGAGAAAGGATAATCACACAACAGATGCTTGTTTTAAATTCGACACAATAAATCGTTTATTCCTTATTCACAATGTCTTCGTTATTTCACTTCCCTGACTTGCGGGCGTTCGCTTAGCTTAATGATATGACAACTCGCGGTACGCGCTTCGTTCTTAGACTGCCCGCCGCTTCTCCGAAGAGCGGGCTTTTTATCGTTCGGCGATATTTCCGCGTTGCCGACTCAGCTGTCAGCGCTTTTGCATCTGGATTCGGGTCAGTGTGGCAATCGGGTGTAGCCCGGAATGCCACCTCAGATGCATTTAGCAATACTGCCTTGCGCTGGCAATCAGGTGATTCCCGGATGCCACCGCAGGTGTCTTTGGCAATAGCCTGATTACGTGCGCTGACAGCATGGTGTCGTAATTAGGTTGACTCGGCTTCCGCGTCATAACATCCCTCCCCCCGTGGAAAAAGAAAAACTGAGGTTTACGAAGTTTTTATTTATTTGTTTGTGTTTTTCTTTTCCTTGAGAGGTTACAACCTAAGTTTCTTATTTGCTAATATGTATGTTACGGTTTCCCTCTTTACATTTTTAATGATTCCCTCTTTTCTTTATTACATAAATGATTATAATAATGCTTACTACGACTACTATTATGGTCGCGGAACTTACAGGGTATACGATATTCTTATTTGCGAAAACGCTGGGTTGGTTATTTTCTATTTCTTTTTTAATTTCACCTAGACTTAAACTTAATTTTATTAATTCCGATGGGTCTTTGATTAATGGTTCTAACTTTATTTCTTTTTCGGAATCTACTTTGTTGTCTACCGTTATACCTTTTTGCATGGTATCAGTTATGTTGAATTCCGGCAAATACATTTGTATATATTTAGTATAAATTCGGTTTTTTGTTTCTAAAATCATGTCTGGTGTAGTTAGTTTACAATTGTCGCGTAATGTTATTTTTCCGGTTTTTTCGATTTTAATTTTATTTTCTGGTAACTCATTACATTGTATTACAATTTCTGATATTTTTGGAGTGGAGTACAACCATGTTTGCGGTTCTGTTAATGTTATCCAGAATGTTACGTTAGAAATAATGTGGCGTTGTTTACGGTTTTCTGTGAATCTCGGCGCCTTTACATAAAGCTGCACCTCGCTTGGTGCATTCGCAGTTACAAAGTACACGGGGAAAATTTGATCGCATATAAATTTGGTAGTTTCTCGCGTACATTTATTTAATTCGCTTTCTTTTAATATTATATAATTATGATTTTCTCGGTTTATTCCTACCAGTGTGTGCGAGGGTTCTAGTAGGGTGAATACATTATGATCGTTGTGTATTGGTACAGGTGTGATTTTTATTATTTCGTATACCGGATACGCTATTATTGGAAACGCGAGGATAGTGTATACGTTCGAATTGTCGTAATATGCGCTTACGCTTATGTGTTTTTGGATAGTGTTCCAGTTTTCTGTCTGTATTTTGAATGGAAAATTTAATCCTCCGGTTAGGTGCGAAGTCGCTTCTTTTAATTCTAGAATTATGTTTTCTATTGGAAGTACACGTGTAAGTAGAATGTTATTTTTTGTATATGTTAAATAGTCTGTAATATCGTCTATGTCTGTCGTGAGGTCTGCCAAGATAGCGGTTATCAATAGTAGTTGTTCATCTATTTCCTCTCGGTGTATGAATTGATCTTGCAGTTTCCTTGTAACGTTGGCTAGTAAGTTTTCGTTATATGAGAGCGTTTGTTCTAGCCTTTCCATGTGGCCTATTGTGGAGTTGATTATTTTCAGCTGGTTCTTCGCTGCGTGTTGTAACGTTTGTTGTTGATTATTCAGTAGTTGTATTTGTTCGTTTATTATTTTTGCATCCTCGGCGTCCATGGTGCCGAACAAGGTTTTACTTATTTGGCCGATGGCGTCGATTAGACCTCGTTTAGTTACGGGTGATTTGTAAATTGTTTGCAAGTGATCTAGGGCGCGTCTAGTTCTATTGTTTTCTCTTTTGATGGTACTGAGAGCGATCTGACATGTATTTTTTATGTCTCCAGTGGTAATTGCACAGTTCTTCGGTGTGCCCTAGGTATCTTTGGAGCTGTTGAAGTCTGACGTTCAATGCGGTTACGTCTATGCGTATCGCTAATTTCCACGTTGCCTTAATCTGCTGTAGGTTTCCGATTCTTTCGAAATAGAGTCCTGGTTCGTTGCTAAATGATGTCACCTCGTACGGCGGCATCGGTTCGGGTGACATTTCTCCCGTTAGGTGTAACATGATGATTGGTATCCAGTAATAGGAATACTATCTTAGTCTTGGTGTTATTTTTATCGTATTTTTTGCTGATTACAGCTGTTGGCTTTATATAATTTAGCGCGTTTCTTTAGTCCGCGCCTGTTTCTTTGACGAGTAACGTTCGTGCTAGTTATGACTCCTCTCGAGCGATTTGTGCCCGTTAAGGGTGTTGTGACCCCGGAAGAGCTCCGGGCTGTTGATGAGGGGGAGGAAGTCACCCCTCCTGTGTTAGTGGTACCCGACTTGTCGGATGTTTGGGACGCCACTAGCCCTTTCATGCGTTTTCGTGCCGGTGGGCGCGACTTTTTGGCGGCGCCTGGCCAGGATCGGTTGCCGGACACCATGGTCCTATTTCTGCTGCTGGCCGAGCTTCGTTTTCGGCTGTTGACCGGTCGGGGTTATAGTTTACCCTAATTGATGGTAAATTTTGTTTTCCTATTATTATGTTCTGGTGTTCGCTGATCTGCCTATTCTTTTCTCCGGCCAGAGGCCAGTGCTCCCTGTTGGAGTTGGTATAAGTTTCTTTTTTTTTTTTTTGCTGACGTTTATTCGCTTCGGGTTGCTCTTTTGCTTTTCCCTGCGCGATCTCGCGTCAGTTGCTTGCTACCTTTGGGCAAGTAATTTTATTTACTTCGTTGCTGAATTCTCATTATAACTATGCGGTGTTTTCGTTGTTCGCAACATTTCGCGCCTTCCACGTGTGACGCGTGTCAACGCGTGTATTGGTTGGGAGCTGGGCAGGCAGCGGCTGCTGCCGAACGCGAGACGCGTGAATTGCCCCCTCCCTCCTACGAGGAAGTGGCCCGTCCTAGGGGCACCGTGATTATGCTTCCGTTGCGGGTGACGTTGTGCACCGCAACGGGACAACGGGACGTGGTCCTGATTCGTCCTCGTCGGGAGTAGTATCTCCGTAAGTCGCCACTATTTTTATTATGTCTTGCTTATTACTAACGCCTATTACTAGTGTTCTGTTTCGTGTGAGCCTTTTTATTCTTCTACAAATGCTTTCAGCCTGTTTGCATGTACGCGTATCGTTTTGCGCTTTATCTTGATTGTGAAGTTTACATCGCTGTGCTTTTGTATGATCACATATGGCCCTATCCATTGTGATTCTAGTTTCTTCGATCTTCCGCGTCGTACGGTTTCGTCGTAGAGCAATACCTTGTCTCCTACTTTAAATGTTTCTTTATTGCATTTTTTGTCAAATTGTTGCTTTGATTTTTCTTTTCCTTCTTTGGTGTGCTCTTTCGCGACTTGATTCGTAGCGCGTATCCGTTCTCGCAATTCTTTCGCGTAATCATCATACGAATACGTTAATTTCGGGGGCCTTGTTAGGGCTGTCGGTAGGTTTGCTCGGTGTCCGTAGACAAGTTCGAACGGTGTCAGACCTGTCGTCGTATGAGGCGTCGTATTATACGTGAACATCGCGTAGGGAATCCACTCATCCCAGTCCGTTTGATCCTCGTTTATGTAATGTCTGAGATATTCAGCTAGAGTGCGATGCGATCTCTCTAGCGCTCCGTTACTCTCGGGATGATATGCAGTTGTCTGTATCTTTTCAATTTTCAGCAACTTGCACATGTTCTTGAATATCTCACTCGTGAAGTTGGTTCCTTGATCCGTGAGAATTTTCTCCGGAATTCCGTGTTCTAGTACTACTTTCGTTACGAAAGCTTTTGCCACTGTATTTGCCTCTTGGTTTTCTATCGGTACTGCCTTACTAAATTTCGTGAGATTATCCTGAAATGTGAGGAGATATTTGTTTCCATTGTTCGTGACTGTTAGCGGGCCTACTATGTCGAGCGCGCATTTTTCGAATGGTCGCTCGGGCGTATCTGTGATGATCATTGGCATCTTCGTTTTCCTACTTAATTTGTTCTTTTGGCAGTACTCGCACTTGCTTATGTAGTCTTCTACATCCACCGTAATTCCACGCCAGTTGTGCTGCAATCGGATACGGTTTAGTGTTCGCGTGACTCCTTGGTGCCCTCCCGTAGGCGAGTCATGATATTCGTAGAGTATTTGCCGCTTTTCCTCCTCCGAGTACTCTCTCGGAAAGTCATTGTCCTCATGTGTTTCACCTGACTGTGCTACGTTTATTGCTGATGCTTCGGCTATCGGGTTTTGACTCAATGCGTCGGCATTTACATTGCTCTTTCCCGCTTTATGTACGATCTCGTAGTCGTATTCTTCTAGCTTGAGCCTCCATCTTATTAGTCTGGAGCCGGGATCGTTTACATTGAATAACCAGATCAATGGCTTGTGATCGGTTATGATTTTGAATCTAACGCCGTATAAGTAGGGGCGAAAGTGCTTTACCGCCCATACGATGGCTAATAACTCCTTTTCTGTGGTGTTATAATTTTGCTCAGCCTTGCATAATACTCGGCTGGCGTACGCTATCGGTCGGTCTTGGCCTACTGTTCCCTGTGAGAGCACGGCTCCGATGGCGTAATCCGACGCGTCGGTAGTTACCACGAAGTCCGGGTCTTTGCTGAAGTCCGGGTCTTTGCTGAAGTCCGGGTAATTCAACACCGGTGCTGTCGTTAATTTCTCTTTCAATATATCGAACGCGTTCTGCTGTTCGATTGACCAAGTGAATTTTTCTCCTTTTTTCGTGAGCTTGGTTAGAGGCTTGGCTATTTTTGAAAAATTTTCTATAAATTTTCGGTAATATCCGGCTAGACCGATGAAGGATTGTATATCCTTTACTTTTTTCGGGGTCGAAAATTCTTTCACTGCTTGTAGCTTAGACGGGTCTGGCGATATTCCGTCTTCGGATATCACGTGTCCCAGGTAAATGACCTCTTTTCGTAGGAATGCACACTTGCTCGGTTGCAGCTTAAGATTATGTTTTCGGAGTCTGAGCAATACTGCGATTAATCGCTTGAGGTGCTCTGTCAGCGATGCTCCGTATATAACGATGTCGTCGATATATACAAAGCATTTTAGTCCTAGTATTCCGGCTAGTACCGCATACATTAGGCGCTGAAATGCTGCTGGTGCGTTTTTAAGCCGAAGGGCATTTGGTTGTGCTCGAAATGTCCGTCCGGAGTAGAGAATACCGTTTTATGTTTGTGCTTTTCATGCAACGAGATTTGGTGATATCCCGAGGCTAGGTCTAGCACCGTGAAATATTTCGCATTTCCCAGCTGATCAAGGATATCCGTGATATTTGGCATGGGGAAGGATTCTCCCATGGTGAGGTCGTTCATTCTTCTGAAATCGATCACTACGCGATGTTTGATTCTGCCGAACGCGTCGGGCTTCTTGGCGACAACTATTATCGGTGCATTCCATTGGCTTGTGCTCGGACGGATTATTCCGTCGTCCAACATTTTCTGTATTTGTTTTCTCACTTCAACCTTGTGTTTCTCGGGTAACCGATACGGTTTCGCGTTCACTGGCGCGCTATCGGGACGAGTGTGTATCTCGTGCTCTATGGCTGTGGTCGCGCTTAGTTTGTCTCCGTCTAAGTGAAAGACGTCATGGAATTCGTCGCAGATTTTCTCAACTGCTTCTTGCTCTTCCGTGTTTAGGTGATCGAGCTGTATTTGTTCGCGCAATTTCTTTTGTCGCTGTGTAACATTCTCGTGTTCGTCATTTCACCTGTAACGTGAGTACGTTCGTGGCGTCGTCCGCCGGCAGGTCTTCTAATGTTACATGTGGAGTGAGGATCTCCACCGGCTTGTCCGTCACATTTAATATGCTGACTGGGCAAGTAAATTCGACTGGCTTTACGAGGCAATGCCCGATAAAGACTCCGGGGAGCAGGTTCACCGCTTTTCACTATGCCTACTCGATTATGATCGGTTACGGCCTCTACGATGGTCTCACTGCAGGGAGGTAGTGTGATTTTCCGATACGGTCGTAATTTGAAAATGGCTTTGCCTATTTTCAACTGCTTTGAGGTGTTAGAAATATCGGCTTTATGTTTCGTCAGGAAATCGTTGCCTAATATTCCCTCGTATTCGATCGGAAAATCATCCTTCACTACATACATCGTGTGTCGTATTTTCTTTTTTCCGAGATCCACCGTCGCTTTTATTTTTCCTAGCGTGTGTATTTGGTGTCTCGTTACGCCGATCAGTGCTAGTTTTTCCTCTCGCACCATCGTTTTTCCCTTCAGGTTGCCGACCTTTATTAATGTTAATGTTGCTCCGGAATCTAATAGGAGATTCATTTCGCCTTTTTCTGCTTCCTGTATGGGCAGGGTTATTATGTCTAGCGGGCCTATCTTATGCTTCTGCGTTATCTGAGACACTCGATATGTCTCCGCGGCGCGTGCCTTACTTTTCTCGGCTTCTCTTCCTCCTCGCTACTGCTACCGGAGGTTGCGTCCTCGCTAGATTCGCTTGCTTTCGTTTTTCTTATTGTGCTTACCGGTGCTTTCTTAGCGATTTCCGGCTTTGATCGACGCGATCGCTCGGGTTTCGGTCTCCCGTTTAACGACCAGCACTCGTCTCTCTTGTGCCCTGCTTTCTTACAATAGGTGCACTCGATTGTGTTTATGCCACCGGGCTTGTCCGCTCTCGGCAGCGCGAATTTGTTCGTTTGCCGGCTCGTGCGGCAATATCGCCCGTAGTGGCCGGTCTTGCCACATTTGTGGCATTGCACGTTTCGCGTTTCCCGCATTTCGCGCGTTTCCTTGATTGAATTTATTTCCGTACCGCGGGGAGGGGCCTCTGACTTTTTCCTCGGCGCTAGCGCCGGTTATTGCCTCCTGTAGGCTTTGGTATCTTTGTGCTCTGACCAGCATCTTGATATCGTCGTGCAGGCCGATCTGGAAGTTATGCAATGCTTGCATCTTCACACTATCCAGTATCGCTTTCTGCTGCTCTTGCGAGTGCCCTTGGCCTTCTTCCATGGCCTCGTACAGCTCCCTCGCGAGTTTTTCGACTCGACGCCCGAATTCCTGCGCCTTTTCTCCCGGTTTCTGTTTCAGGGAGTTAAATTCCAGCTGCAGGTGGGTCATACCGCGCTTTCCTAGCTAGATATTCCGTTTCGAGCTCTTTTTTCAGCTGTTCGAAATTGCGGATATCGCGCGTGTCGAAATCTGTCATGGCTTTGCCCTTGAATTTCGTGCATAAGATTGCTTCCAGGAGCATAGCTTCATCCGCGGGATGTATATTTTTCATCGCGTAGTTACTGGCGTTAATGAACTCGAGGATGCGCTCTCTCGATTCTCCGTTTACTTCGGGAATCATGTTTCGAGCCTCCTTCAGGCTGAGGAACCCGATATTATTGCCTGGTTGGTTACGAATGTCGCTAGTTGTTCGTCCGTACGTGACGTCTAGTTGGCCCTGGCTACGCATGCGGTGCCCTGTTTCGGTCGGGCGATCGTAGTTGCCGGCTTCTACCCGGCTCATCCGATTCTGTAATTCGCGAATCGCGCGGAGCATTTCCGTTGTGCGATCAAATTCTGCCGCCTCAGCACGTTCCATGCGGTCTCGCATTTCTAGCATTAACCGCAAAACGTCGTTGATCGGAGCGTCTTGCGCTCCTTGGCCTTGGTCCCTTTCGGACGATCGCTGGGCTCCCGCTGTAATCTATTTATCTCTTCGCTCACTTGAGCGGGCGTTATGTCGACTCGTGGCACCGGGCCGCGTTGGCTCTTTGTGGCTCATAGTGTCTTCCTCGGACTCCTCGCTTCGTGAGTCGATACTACTGTTGTAGCGTGTGTCACTGTCCCAGTGTAACCACCACGCGTCACTGTCTGATTCAGTGTTTGTTTGTGTCGGGGGTCAGTCTGCCGTCACCGCTATTGTTTTCACGCGTTAAACTTGCGTCTCTTTCTTCGTTGCTTGCACTTTCGCTAGTTCGCGGATTTTCGTGCGCGTCGCAAAGGCTGGCGTTTAGAAATTCAAATTCGCGTTCTACGACGACGTTGGGGTGTAACTCGAGCACTGGTGTGCCCGCGCCGTCGAGTTGCGCGTCTAAGTTTCGTCTTACGCGGTCTAAATCGTCGCTCGCGAGTCGTGTGGCGCGGACACGATTTCGGATGCTGTTCTCGATAGCTCGTTGCGCTCGCTCGCTAAGCACGAATGACGCGTTGCTGACGGGGTGATGCCGGGTCAAATCGTCCGACATCTATCGACGTTTACGCTTTTTATAACCTGCAATCGCGAAACCCTTCCGGCGTTCGCGGTTGTATTGCCTGCAATCGCGAAAATCTTTCAGCGCTCGCGGTTGTATTGCCTGCAATCGCGAAAATCTTTCGGCGCTCGCGGTTGTATTGCCTGCAATCGCGAAAATCTTTCGGCGCTCGCTATCGCGGGGGACGCTCGCTTAGATATAATCGGTTCGTCGCGGCGCGTGCCTGTGTCGGCTTACAATGTTTTTGCTGACTTACAGTACCGCCGTATGACGCATCGTGGCCGCTTTCCATCTCGTTGATGCCTGACAGGGCCGCTCCGCTGCTTCTGCGTTGTCTCTGCTTGCTGCGGTCTCTGCGGCGCTGCTTCGCTGGCTCGCGGCGTCCCTGCGTCGTTGCTCCGCTGTTCCGTTGACCCGCTTCGCTGTCTCGTCGCTCCGTGCCACGCTGCTACGCTGCTCGCTGCTTGGGCTGGCGAGTCCGTGCGGGTAGGTCGGGGACGTCTCCGGTGTCACTGATAACACTCGGCGGCTGTTACCGTTGCTTCACTTACTTGGGATCTGGCTGGCTTTTCCTCTCCGGGTTAATACCGCCGTTTGATGATCCGTTCCCTTTTGCAGGTGCAATCTGATAGGATGTCCTTTTTACTCGGTTGACAGGGCCACCGCTGCCACCCAGTTTGTTGTGCCGTTACCTCGACTTGCGAGAATCGGCACCGGATTCTTTGGACCCGTCAGGAGGAGAAAGGATAATCACACAACAGATGCTTGTTTTAAATTCGACACAATAAACCGTTTATTCCTTATTCACAATGTCTTCGTTATTCACTGCCCTGACTTGCGGGCGTTCGCTTAGCTTAATGATATGACAACTCGCGGTACGCGCTTCGTTCTTAGACTGCCCGCCGCTTCTCCGAAGGGCGGGCTTTTTTATCGCTCGGCGATATTTCCGCGTTGCCGACTCAGCTGTCAGCGCTTTTGCATCTGGATTCGGGTGTAGCCCGGAATGCCACCTCAGATGCATTTAGCAATACTGCCTTGCGCTGGCAATCAGGTGATTCCCGGAATGCCACCGCAGGTGTCTTTGGCAATAGCCTGATTACGTGCGCTGACAGCATGGTGTCGTAATTAGGTTGACTCGGCTTCCGCGTCATAACATTATCAAAATATATTTCTAGCCGGCAAGATATGATTTGCACATATTCTTTCCCATAGAAATCCTGCCTAAACACCTCCAAACTAATGTAACATCCGCGAATTATATGTCATACACACGAACAGCCCCACATGCACACCACACATTTATTCATATTATTTCACTCCGCAAGTGTATAAATTATCACTGTTTTTGTAATAAATGTTTGTATTAATTTTAAACAGATCTTAACCATTTTTTATTTAATTTAAGACCTTATTCCTCAATTTCCTTCACTCCCAAAATCGCACAAGGTCTGATCCCCGGTAATAGGGATTATAATCCTTGACCGTAAACAGGACCACGATTGCACAAACTCAC